>QJPP01001979.1:0-107132 GCA_003996215.1 Jaltomata sinuosa | reverse complement strand
AGGTGTAGGATCCCATTCCTACTAATGCACAACAAGTCTCGTCATATTCTTATATCCCCTCACCATCAAAATTTAGCAACACTGTTTCTAACGCTTCATCCACAAAACCTTCTTTCATGTGCAAATCAATGCTTTCCTCAATCTTTCCAATTGCAAAGGCCATTTGAAGCTCGCTCAGTTGTTTCATAGACCTACTTAATTCAAAAGTGGCTTCCTCATCATTCACGGAAAATTTTAACTCTCCCAAGTCTAGTTTGCTCAGGGTACGCCCTATTTTTAGAATGGGTTTCCCCAAGATAATGTGTATCTCAAAACTTCCTTTGCAATCAAACACCACAAAATCCACAAGGTATACAAGTTGTCCCACCTTAACAAAAATGTTACATCTAACCTCTACGGGGTGCTTCATTGACCGATCCATCATAAGGAACTTTATGTTTATGATATTAGGCTGCCCAACTTCAGTCGTCTAAAGGTGTCTAAAGACATCAAGTTGACACTTGCATTTTCATCACATACCAACCTTGTAGACTTGTGAACCCCACTAGAATCACAAATAGTGTGTACACCCAGCATCACTACATCATTGGTGAAATCACCCGATAAAATTACACTAATAAAAGGGGACATTTGAATAACCCCAAAGTTCTCTAAGTTTCATATAGTGCACAGGTCTTTCACAAACTTGGCATATTCGGGCATCATGTTAAAAGCAGTACTTGCGGAAATGTTGATGGTGATTCTTTGTAACATGGATTCAAAATCTCTCAAAAGTTCATCCACTTTTTCTTGCAGTAGACGTTTAGGGAAAGGAGATAGACATGTAGGAAAAGTTTTGAAAACTTTAGGTACCTTGATCTCACGATGAATAGATTCGGACAAACCATTTCCCCTAGCACTTTTGTTTCTAGGCTTACTCGTATTTTTCATTGTAGTTTCTATCACTACTCCTTTTTTCATTCTTGACATTCCTTGACTCAGATTGAGAGATGAGCCAAATCATCCTTTCTTCAAGTAGTGTGATAGCAATGGAGTGGGATTGCACGGTTTGGGAAAGACTTCCAAGGTCATGTCTCAACTCTTCGATGGCTCTGTAGGTGGATCCCACTTTCTCCAACACTCTCACAAGCATACTTTCAATTCTAGAATCATCATTTTGTTGGTTCCAACCTTGATTCCCATGATCATATTTGTCTAATCCTTGGAGACTTCCATGGGAACCCAACTCGTGGTCAGCCACATTTACCTCTTTGCTACCTTCATTCAAATTATCTACATCTTCCACTAGCCTCACAGCCCCTACAACACCAATGGTATTGATAGTTTCAACTGTTGCACTCCTCATCATAAATTCAAGAAGTGTGGATGTGATCGATAGTTCTCTATCCCTTCAAGCACAATTCTTTACCAAATCCTCAATCTCTTTAGTGGAGGTCGCACCCATTGATCCCTCGGCTCCCTAAATATCCAACATACGGTCTAAAAAGATCACAATCTCAAGTGCATATGGGTTGATTGAGAAGTATTGGGCCTTGATGCTAGAAAGGTGTGTGCCTGCAACCAATCATAAATAATTAACCAAATAAAAAGAAAACAACACTCTCAAGGTGATTTCAAATCTACAATCAAAAAGGCTAAACAACTTAATTCCCCGACAACAGTGCCATTTTTTATAATGCTCAAACGTACTCTCCTATTAGAAGGTATCGACAATTCTCAGAGCAAAACACATTTTTAGTTCCCAATGGATGTCAGGGTCGATCCTACAGAGAATTTAGAGTTTAGCCTAGGTGATTATAAAAACAGAGTTCACAATGAGAGTGAGTAATATATAAAAAAAAGGGGCAGTTGGGAATCTGTCATAATTTTGCAATTCAACAAAATAAAGCAATAAAGAAAATGGGGTGTAGATAATAGAGAGGATGACTAGGGATGTGTGTCAAATGGGACTCGAACATGGGATAGGGTGAATGCTTATTCATGCAAATTCATGCTAAATGACATGGTTAGGTATGGTTATTTATCTCTCGATCAACAACCATATATTCAACATCCTTAAGTCAAGCACTATTGATTAATCAATAAAAAACCAAGCTATTGTTTAGGGAGGTCATACTATTTCTAGCTTTAAACTCATAAGTGGGTGATTTCATTGATTTGAGCTATTTCTAGCCTCAATCTAAATGGAAGCCCAAGTTCCTACTAGAAATTTCACATCCAAAGCTATAATCTTCTCTTTCAAGCAAAACCATAACCAAGTAAGGAAAATCAATATTTGCAACCACCAATTTTAGAGTTAAAATATGGTGAAATCGCTAGACCCATGTCAAATAAGCATTTATAAGCAAGAATTAACAATACCCACACCCATTTATCAAGTACCCATAATCAGCACATCCCTAGATAAGAGGGTTAGCTACTCATGCATAAGGAAAGAGATATACCAAATGGGTAATTCAATTTCCCTTCCATTCAAGCTAAATTTCTCAATATCCAAGCTCAATTTGTACATGAATGGTGGTTCCAAGAATTGGGAAGAAGGAATTATAAGAAACCCTCATCTTGTTCTTAGAAGGGAAAACTTATTCACAAAGCTAAGAAAAATTGTTCTAAAAACTTAGTGCTAGCTAAACTCTTTACAATTGTGCCTAAATTGGGCATATAAACATTTCCCAAAACATCACATAACTTTGGACAGAAATGCCCTTCGGTCAGTGTGTGGCGCGATGTACGGTTTGCATATTGAGATATGCACATCGCACACCCTACTTCAGTGATCCAGTGACTCAGCAAATTTAGCAGCTTCATGCAAAGAGGGTGAGGTTTGCACAAGGCATTGTGCACGTTGCATAGCGACTGCACCCCTCAACGGATTCTTTTGTAAGCTTTCATCTCCATATGGTGGGAGGTGCGGTCTTCCCCAAGCCAAGTGCGTGTCGCACGAGGGCCGCATCTCTCAGCAGAATCATTATTTTGCTTGCTCACTTCACACTTCACTCCTTTATGGCTCATTTTGGGTTCATTTCCTCATTTTTCATCTTTGATCATAAGCACCTGCATAGACGTCAATAAAGGCCACAAGAACCTCTAAATCTTATTAAAACATAGCAATAATTCATGAGTAAAGGCTCAATAAGTTGGTATATTACTGACTTATCAATAAACCTTTGCTAGCATCTCTTTCTCTGTCACAGCGTAATTCCTTGGAGCAGCATCAAGAGTTTTACCAACTAAGTAGATAGAGTGGAATACCTTATCTTTTCTCTACCCTAGCATAGCTCCAGCCAAAATATCACTATCATCACATATCAATTCAAATGGCAAGTCCCAATCAGATGAAATCAAAATAGGGGTGGCGACCAGTTTTCATTTTTGCTCCTTAAAAGCATTCACACAATTAGCACATAATTTAAATTTCACTTCTTTTTCCAATATTCTACATATGGGTCTATAACTTTTATAGAATTCCTTTATAAACTATGTGTAAAAAAAGCATGCCCAAGGAAACCACGCACTCCCCTCATATATACAGTGGGTGGAGACAAGAAAATAGGAATCAAGGTTGGAACAAAGATAGTGATGGAAGTTAGAGAGATAGAGAATGGGATGGCAATTGGAGAGATACGGACAAAAAAAGAGACCAATTCCATAATCAGAGTGCTAATGCTTATGTCACACCTCCTCAAATTGATTCTAATCAAACTCAAGCTTTTGTCAGTGAGCCTTAAAGCTCTAAGATTAAATATATGCTTGTGAAAGTATAAAAAAAAGTTGAGTAGACCAATGTGGGTGTCCGATAATTGAAGGGTAAGATGTCCACCTTAATCTAAAGTGTGAGCTCTTATTAAGCTTCCATAAAGCATCTTGAAGCCCAAATGACTCAAATGTCTTCCCAAATGAATCCTAGGATCAAAGGCATACTTCCTAGTTGTCGCGCCCCATTTTTCTCGCGAAAAGCAGGATTTGACATGACAACTCTCTTTTTGGAAAAGAGAGTGGGTGAAGAGTCACCACCTAACGAATTTAAGGCGCGTTAGGGCTCCATTCTAACTAATTACAATTAAATTAAATTTTAAGTCTACGCAACCAGAAATCGGGTAAGGGTTCAAGTTACCTCGAAAGGAAGGTGTTAAGCACCTTTCGAGGTCCACAAATGTGGGTCCCTGCCGGATTTCATTATTTATGTGGGAAATTATGTGATAAACAAAGGTCGGTTAATAAATTAAAGTAAAAAAACTTATTTTTAAAAGAAACAGATAAGTTAGGTTCTAATTAAATTATTAATAAATCTAAGTGAGAAAGAAATAGGCGTGAATCACAATTAAAATACATGAACAAGTAAATAAAAAGAGATAAGAGAGAGAATAGAATTTACACAATGATATAAAGAACATAACTTAATTACTAAGTGACTTAGTTAACTACCCCAAACAGATGGAAAGAAACAAACTTAGGTTAATTCTAACCTATTCGGATCAGCGTCCGGCTTATTATCGGAGACAATTCCAAAGATATTGTCGTATTCTGCTCGGGTCAATTTCCATCATATCCATCTATCTACCCACCTAAGTTGGTTATTAAGATTATTATTAGCCTAAAGCGCGTACTAAAGAAATGAAAAAGTCTAACGTACCTTAGTATGCCTACCCGTCCCAACTTAATGTCCAAGAGGCATTGAACTTACTAACTTGGATATGGATCTAGACAAATAAAACCTAAGGTTACTAATTAGACCCGGGAAAGCGTCAAGCAAAACAAGAAGAGACTTTTAAACAAGTAGCACATAACAGTCTCAAACATGCCTCTTAATCATTTAAAGAAGATACAAGGTGATTAAACACAAATGATACTTTTAACCTATAGGCATGATCTCTAAAGATTAAAACATGCTGAAAATTGATTATTTATATCCCATAAGCAAATTTAACATGCTAAAATAAGTTTAAATCCTATAAGCATGGTATCTAAATGAAATAACATGCTAAAACAAATTTAACTCCTATAACATGATAACTAATTGAATTATATGTTGAAACAGATTTTGAATGATAGTTAATAACTATAGCATGCTGAACCAGATTATTTATTAGACATAATAACTGATTATATTAATGTTGTAACAGATATAAACCTATTAAATGATCAGTATTCACAGCTACTCTACATGCTGTCTATTGTTAGATCCTGATCAATTAGTTTAAAGTCTTAATAACATGGTATCTAAATGTGATGAATTTATTTAACATACTGGAATAGAGTAGATTCTAAAAGCATGCTTAAATGAATCCGAAAATCATGATTTCTAAGTGTTTATCTGATTTATGCAGGCTTGAATTATTGCCTACATGTTGAGACTGGTTTTAAAAAATATGCTTTCATTTTAATATGCTAAAACTGGTTTAAACATGTTGAGACTGTAATTAACATGCTGAAACTGATTTAGAATCCAAAACATTAACTGATTTATTTAAAAATGCTGAAACTGATTTTAACATCCAAAACGATTGTCAAATAATTGAGAATGCAAAAAAATGGGTTTGACTTATAGGCGTGATTTCTGATTTTAACAAACGAAACAGATTTTTTAAAACCTAAAACATGTCTTCTAACAAACGATGTTAATACAACTCCTATAGGCATAATTTCTAACAAATGAGATTAATAGAAATTCTATAGGCATGATTTCTACGGTTTACAATTAAAGCAAGTAGCACGTAGTTTGCCCCCCCCCCCCATAGCAGTCCCATAAATTTTATTCTTTATCGAAGTTTATACAATAATTATTACAGACCCAAATGAATGAAAATAAAGGAAAACGAATAAAAATAATAGAACTAGTAATTTAAATCTTTTGAGACTCCCAAATCCCAGGCCACTCTTCACTATCTCCAAACAGATTCGCTACCAAATAACCTGTCAAAACAAACATACAAAATCCCAAGGAGCCTATAACGAATCCTAATATCAACCCTTGACATGGCAAAGTTTCATGAGAACCTCAGGGGTTCTAGGCATTGCCCATGTCCGGGTATAGGATGCGTTAAGGTCCCCCTTTCTGTACAACACATACCAAGACAACATAAAGAGTTCATGGTTGTCACGTTCTTGACACATAATCAACAAATAGTGGCAGTTTGTATCACATAATCAATAGGCAACATTTAATATTTTTAAACCCCTATGCTCATGCGTTTCTATCATGCTCATAAATTGCATACATGAATTAAAAGTCATACCAGTTCGCAGTAAATAGTAGAATAAATTCGAGACCCGACTTTAACAATCAACAACTTTGTTACAGTAGAGAGCTTTTGACAATATTAAAGTGGTAAATATGTGTAAAGTCCGACCCTCAATACTGAAAAGGCTGACTGCTTTTATAATGAAAGATAGGAGCCGTTTTGTAAAGGAAAGAGATCAATCCGAATCGTAAATCAAGGGAGCCTTTTCCTTAATAGATTGGTAAAACAAATCATGCCAGACTACCATAATTAAGAGAGTAACTCAAGCCATACAGGAATAGCAAGGAACCAAATAAGCAAATCTTTACCCTAACTACCACACAGAATCCATTAGCATATGAACAAGGTTTGACTTTATCATAAATAACCAGTATCCAAGTTATTAATACCAAAATCGTTTTCCCAAAATTAAGTAATTGAATCAATTATGGAGCAGACAGATCAACACCTTACCATAATTGTCCAAGTACGAAGGCTACTTTAATCCACAGAAGGGAGGGAATCACTCAAAGGGATGAACATATGTTGTGGTCAATCAATTACACAATCCTAATTTACCAAGAACAATAAGTATCAAAGCTATTATAATCCAGATAAGGCAATGAGATTCAACATGCTGAAGGTGATCAACATGGGTCGGAATCTATTAACACGAATTGCACCCAAGGCTGTCCATATTCGATTTCCAGTAGAGCAACCAAATTGAAATTACCCAAATTAATAAACAAATATCAAGGCTATCTTATTTGCATGAGGAAAGGAAAATATAAATCAGGAACAAAATTGTAAACAGAGGCTAGAAGTGACAGTTCATGACAAATCTGAGTTTTCACGTATGACGGTCCACAGGGAAAGATTAACACAAAATCATAAGATTCAAACACAAATTCGCACCCAAATCTTAACAATTTCACATCTAATAATCTGATGGCGGAGCAAGAATATGATAAAATTAAACCAAGAAAGAAACCAAACCATAAATGGAATCGTGATATCTCGTAGGAACCCAAAACCTCAACGACGATCAAAAACAGATCTGATTTCACAAACCTCTCAGTCAAACAGTGTTCGTCCGCGAAAATCCATGAAAAGATGTGCATGACGTCTCCTCCGTTTATATTCTCTGCAATTTACTGGAGAAAAGGAGAGCACGGGCGCGGCGTTTGGTGGGTTCTTACTGGTGGTTCTCATCCTGATTTCACTGGTGACGGAGAACATAGTTCCGGCGTCAGTGTGGTGGGTTTTGCCGGAGGACGATGGGACGAGCCGCGTAGCGGCGTCCGCCGCTCATCGGCGATGGGGGAAGAGAGAGGATTTAGGGGTGATGTTTTCACCGGGGGTGGTTGTTTGGTGGTGAGAAAAGAGTGTCCATTTCTGGGGTTTGGTGGCTGATGGAAGAAGCGAACCGGTGATAGTGGGTCGCCGCCCATCGGCGTAGGAGAAGAGAGAGGGGATGGAGAGCAAGGAGAAGGGGAGGGTGGCGGCGGTGAAGAGGGAGAAAGATCGGAGAGGGAGATGGAGGGTGGCGGCTGGCGGTGTGGTAGTGAGAGAGGAGCAGCGGAGAAGAGGGAGAGAGATCGGAGAGGGAGATGGAGGGTGGCGGCTGGCGGTGTGGTAGTGAGAGAGGAGCAGTGGAGAAGAGGGAGAGAGGCGGTGCCGGCGTTGTTGTTGACCGCCGAGGCTCAGCGGCGACGGTGGTTGCGGTGAGGAGGGAGAAAGAGAAGAGTATATGGGTGGAGGGTGAGGCGGCTGAGAAGTGGAAAATGAAGGTTAGGGTTTTGGGGGGTGTGTTTGTTTAAGAAGGAAAGAAGAAAGGGTTTGATCTCGGCCGTTGATCGTATTAGATCAACGGCTGAGATTGGATTAGACTTTGGGATTTAAAATTGGGCCAATTAGCCCAATTTAGGCTAAAATTGAAATAAATTGGGTAGAAAGGGGCTAGGATTTAAATAATTTGAGATTAGAAATTGAATTCGGACCGCTATTTAATAAATAAACTACCACCTATATAAAATTTAGTAGATAAAATAATAATTAACGATAATTATCAAAAGATAAATTATTTTAACAAAAGAATAAATTACGTATATGACATGTAATATCATATAAAATTTATGATAAAAATAGTAATAATAGAGAATAATTATATATTTATATACTAATTTTAAAGTGTTAATACGTAATTTATCAAGTAAAATTTAAAATAAATTAATATTTAAAATAATTATTATTATTGAAATAACAGCCCGAGAAATGTGTAGGGAGGTCAAAATTGGGTGTCAACAGCTGCCCCTTCCTTGCTCGGGAATGAAGGATGAATTATCGGGCGAGGAACGTTGACTGAGTAGCCAGTTTTGTCCGACTAGAGGCGTAGCTCTTCAAAATCGGAGAAATAAGGGGAAATTATGAAAGAGCTGCAGCCGAGACTTCGGCTTCCAAGTCGCCTACATATCCCTGTTTTTACGGGAATCAGGCCATGTGTAGTTCTATATTTAGAAATGAACGAGGCTTCTAGAGAAGGTATACAACCGAACTTCTGGACGAAGATGTAGTTGGCACGAGTTGATGAGATTTGAGCGATTAGCTGGGAATAGCACGCGAGCAACGGTCCCGTGTTGGTGATATAAGGATAAGAAAGGTTGTGTTTTGGAAGCGAAGACGATGGTTAATCTCGTTTCTTGGCTTGTTCAGCTTTCGGTGCCTGTAATTTCTATTATAACTAGATAAAAGATTAATATTTAAATAATAAATAAAGTAAAACATGATGCAGGTTCCCTTTAAGACTATGGAAGGTTGCTTAAGCCGGTAAAAATGATGTCTTTAGCGATGATATCTCAGGGTCATGATACGTAAAATTTAATCCTCGGGCCATGAAATGATGTCCGCGGGCCATGAAAATGATGCCTTTAGACGATGACGCCTTTGGAGCATGATGAGCAGAAAGTGAATCCTTAGGCCATGAAATGATATCTGCAGGCCATGAAAATGATGCCTTTAGACTATGACGCCTTCGGGGCATGATAAGCAGAAATTAAAGAGAGCGTATCTGTTTTAAGTGGCATAGCATGACGTTTTGGCAGAATATTTTGTTCCATGGTAGCTTGTCGTAATTCGATGCGATCTCGGGCTCAATGTAGTTTCGGGCACAATGCAATTCTCGGGCCAAAATGTAATTCTCGGGCCAAATGCAATTCTCGGGCTCAAAATGCAATCTCGGGCATAATGCAATTCTCGAGCCAAATGCAATCTTGGGCTCAATCAAAATTCTCGGGCGTAGTGCGATTCTCGGGCCAAAATGCAATCTCGGGCACAATGCAATCTCGGACATGATGCAATCTCGGGCACAATGCAATCTCGGGCCAAATGCAATCTCGGGCCAAAAAATGCAATTCTCGGGCCAAATATAATTCTCGGGCCAAATGAAGTCTCGGGCCAAATATAATTCTTGAGCCAGATATGATTCTCAGGCTTAATGCAAGCTCGGGCCAAATGCAATTCTCGGGCCAAATATAATTCTCGAGCCAGATGTAATTCTCGGGCTTAATGCAATCTCGGGCCAAATGCAATTCTCGGGCTCAAATGCAATCTCGGACATGATGCAATCTCGGGCCAAAATGCAATCTCGGGCTCAAATGCACTTTTCGAGCAAATATAATTCTCGGGCCAAAATGCAATCTCGGGCACAATGCAATCTCGGGCCAAATAATGCAATTCTCGGGCCAAATATAATTCTCGGGCCAAATGCAGTCTCGGGCCAAATATAATTCTTGAGCCAGATATGATTCTCAGGCTTAATGCAAGCTCGGGCCAAATGCAATTCTCGGGCCAAATATAATTCTCGAGCCAAATGTAATTCTCGGGCTTAATGCAATCTCGGGCCAAATGCAATTCTCGGGCTCAAATGCAATCTCGGACATGATGCAATCTCGGGCCAAAATGCAATCTCGGGCTCAAATGCACTTTTCGGGCAAATATAATTCTCGAGCCAAATATAATTCTCAGGCTTAACGCAAGCTCGGGCCAAATATAATTCTCGGGCCAAATATAATTCTCGAGCCAAATGCAGTCTCGGGACACATATAATTCTCGGGCAAAAAATGTAATTCTTGGGCCGAATATAATTCTTTGGCCAAATGTAATCTCGGGCCAAAGTCATCTCGGGCATAATGCAATCTCGGGCCGAATGTAATTTTCGAGCCAAATATAATTTTTGGGCTTAATGCAATTCTTCTTTGAGGGGATAGAGTAGCTTAGCTTTCTTGCCATATTTTGATGACGGTGTTTGTCTTGATGCTGCTGAGACAATTCTCGGATTTGTACCTGCTAGTTCTGCGTTCAAAGAAAAATTGTTAATTTGTAAAAAGGGGAGGTTGATTTGTGCATCTGCTCTTGGGTGCATCTGTTCTCCTTGTTATGTGTCTGCGGGCCGTCGCACTCTTTTTGGGCACTTGCTCGAGCAGATAAATGAATGATCTTTGAAATAGAATTTTGAGATAACTTGCTTTGAAAAGGGAAATCATAACCCGTGACATGCTTTGAGACATCACAACATCTTATTTTCTTTGCGTTTGGAGTGCAGCTCCGATGAAATTTTTGAGGGTTCTCAAAAATTTCTGCCCCAGTGTAGAACTTGTCTCTCGGCTAGAAAATTTTGTAGAATGAGCGATCGCTTGCTGTGAATTTTGAGGTTCCCTCAAAATTTCCTGCCCCAGTCTTACGATTCATGGTAATGCTTTTCAGATGGAATTTTTGAGATCCTCTCAAAAATTCTGCCCCAGTTATAATTCTTGATAGAGGGAAAATGAAAGGTTTTATTATGATAAGACCGAACTCCATAGGAGCGCCTACATATCCCTTTTAAACGGGAATCAGGTCGAACGTAGTTCCTTTTACAAGGTAAGGAAGCACAACAGAAATAACTTTCTCTTAACTTCTCAGATGCAGTATCTTTTGACGGCGTCGGAATTGATAGGCTTGGGCCACACTTCACCGTCCATTTCTGCTAGTACGAGTGCTCTACCATCTGAGCAACATTCCCTTCTTTCTTGATAACCCAAATAGAGCCTTCTAGATCCACTGCCTCTCCAACTTCCAACATGTTGACCTGATGATTTGGGAGCGGATTGTTGGTGACATTCGGAGCTGGGTCTTTCAACTGAATAACATTTGTATCAATTAACCTCTGAATTCGATCCTTCAATGGGCGGCATACTTCAGTAGTATGTGAACCTTTCATCCCTGAATGGTACGCACAGACTTTGTTAGGCTCATACCATTTGGCCTGAGTGTCTACAGGTAAAGCGAGAACGGGAGTGATGAGGCCAGCTACCCTCAACCTTTCATACAACTGGGCAATTGGTTCAGCCAAAGGAGTATACTGCTTGACCGGCCTTTTCTCGAAATTGGCTCGGGGTCTGTAATTTGGATTAGGTGGGGGAGATTGGAATTGAGAAGGCTGGGCACTATAAACGGGGTGAGAGGGGATTTGGTATGGGTATGTAGGCATTTGATAAAGAGGGATAGGGTATGGAGATTGTTGGTATAGTGGAGGGTGGGTTGTAGGCGTTTGGGAAATGAGTGGTGTTTTGAAATCTTGTGCCATCATCACAGTCTCCACTTCTTTTTTCTTTCGGTTTTCAGAAATTCCGCCAGATTGTAGGGACTTACTGGTAGCCTGTAGAGCCTCCAAATTGATAATGCTACCACTTTTGATGCCTTCCTCTAGTCTTTCCCCGACCTGAATGATCTCGGCGAAACTCTTTTCCGTGATGAGCATCATCTTCTCATAGTACTGTGGTTCCTGGGCCCGAATAAAATAGTCTTTCATTTGAGCTTCGTCCATTGGACGTCGGGCTCTGGCCGCTTCAGCTCTTCATCTCAAGGCATATTCCCGAAACAATTCATTAGGTTTCTTCTTCAAGTTTTGGATGTGAAACCAATTTGGGGCGTTATCCATGTTGAATCCAAATCTTTCTACAAAATCGGAGACCATGTCTATCCATCTGGACCACTTTCTGGTATCCTGCTCAATGTACCAGGTTAAGGCCTCCCCGGTAAGGCTTCTTATGAACAGCTTCATCCGTATTTTCTCATCTCTTCCTACTCCCACTAGCTTATCACAGTACATTCTCAAGTGTGCTTTGGGATCCCCGATCCCGTTGAATAACTCAAATTTGGGAGGTTTGTACCCCTCCGGTAATTCAACATCTGGGTGCATACATAGGTCTTCATAATTCAGACCCTTCACCCCTCTAATGCCCTCTATATGTTGCAGTCTGTTGGTGACCTGCTCCAGCTTTTCGACCATGTTCTGTATTAACCGATCTTTTTCTGAAGGCTCTGGCTCAAGCTGGTGCTGAACAAAAGGAGCAGTTTCCATGTATATGGGGTTTAGGTTATGATTTCCCGGGACGTGGGTAGGGACTATATTTGGAGTGGCTTGGGAGTTTTGTGGAGCTGAGAGGGTAGGATATTGTGGTGGAGGACATTGGCTAGTCCTTGGAAGAATGTAAGTATGCTGCAAGTCATTTTGTGGTTGCGATATATTGGGTATGGTTTGGAATTTTGCGGCGGTGTCGTCCTCGACCGTCAGGTCACGAGGACTGTTCAAAGTGAAGGAAAACTTGGCCAAATTACGAACTTGTGCCAGTTCATCCTGTAAGTCAAGGATTCTTTGCTCCATTCGTAAGATCAGCTCATCACGGTCTCCACCAACACTTTCCGAGACTTCCTTACTCTTACTAGCACTATTGTCACCCATTTTATCTTTCCTTTCACGATTTGGACTCGGAGGAGGAGGAGGAGGAGTCCCTTTCGATCTAGTATGATATCCCAGCATGCACAAATCAACCTTTGGGAAGGGAGTAAGAGTAAGACAGAAACCAAGTTAGTAGTAAGATATTTATTCTAAAGATAAACACATTGATTGCGAAAAAATAAACGTCCTAAATGCAAGGGACCTCGTTGAGCCAGAGGTAGGCCTAAAACGACACATATATGATTCAGGACATTTTAATCAAAGCCAAGCTTTAAATATTAGTCAGAGTTTAGAGTCAGATAATAAACGAAGTAAACCATTTATTAAATCAAATTTTGATCTACCATAATTCTTTGCGGAAATGGAAAAACAAGAAAGTAAAGCTAGGGGAAAGCGGGATGACAAGGGAAAATCCTAAATTCAGAAGCCTCCAATCTCTTCCACGGTCGGTGCTAACTCAAAGTCGCTAAACTTGAAAACAACCCTTTCAGGGTCCCGAAATTGCAACAAAGCCTTGATCAAATACCGATCTGGAGCTACATAAATCAAAGAGGTCAGGAAACCCAAGGACCGACGAATCTCTTTACCATGTTCTTTCTTCATATCTTCCCACCATCTCCTTAATTTGTGGGGAACAACCACAACCATCCTAGTGTTGGGAAATGCCGGTGTGCCTTCCATTCTACAGCCTGAAAGAGAAACAAAACAAACTTTTCTAAACTTCTTTCATATTAAACTGGTTTGGATTAATTTGTCATGATCACTTAGCACATAATATGATTATTTCTCTTTGGATTGATGGGAACCCTTTGACAATAAGGGGGCTGCTAATTTCGCGGGTTGGCTCCTAGGGCCAAACCACCTATGGCTGATGCATGCATGACTTATATAAAGGGGTAGATACAACACTATCCTAAGTTTCTGAAATTTGGATAGACACGGACATCAAGGTTTTCTATGCGAAGGAAACAAATAAGGGAGAAAGGGAAAAGGGATTAATCATAAATTTTCCCTTTTTAAAAAAAATAAAAATAAAAACAAATTCAATCCTATAAAAGTAACAAAACAGAGATAAATAAAACACGAAATCCCACATAAAATACAAACCCGTAATGGTTAGAACCTAAAGATCCCCAGCAGAGTCTCCATTCTGTCGCGCCCCATTTTTCTCGCGAAAAGTGGAATTTGACATGACAACTCTCTTTTTGGAAAAGAGAGTGGGTGAAGAGTCGCCACCTAACGAATTTAAGGCGCGTTAGGGCGCCGTTCTAACTAATTACAATTAAATTAAATTTTAAGTCTACGCAACCAGAAATTGGGTAAGGGTTCAAGTTACCTCGAAAGGAAGGTGTTAAGCACCTTTCGAGGTCCACAAATGTGGGTCCCTGCCGGATTCGTTATTTATGTGGGAAATTATGTGATAAACAAAGGTCGGTTAATAAATTAAAGTAAAAAAAACTTATTTTTAAAAGAAACAGATAAGTTAGGTTCTAATTAAATTATTAATAAATCTAAGTGAGAAAGAAATAGGCGTGAATCACAATTAAAATATATGAACAAGTAAATAAAAAGAGATAAGCGAGAGAATAAAATTTACACAATGATATAAAGAAGATAACTTAATTACTAAGTGACTTAGTTAACTACCCCAAACAGATGGAAAGAAACAAACTTAGGTTAATTCTAACCTATTCGGATCAGCGCCCGACTTATTATCGGAGACAATTCCAAAGACATTGTCGTATTCTGCTCGGGTCGATTTCCATCATATCCGTCTATCTACCCACCTAAGTTGGTTATTAAGATTATTATTAGCCTAAAGCGCGTACTAAAGAAATGAAAAAGTCTAACGTACCTTAGTATGCCTACCCGTCCCAACTTAATGTCCAAGAGGCATTGGACTTACTAACTTGAATATGGATCTAGACAAATAAAACCTAAGGTTACTAATTAGACCCGGGAAAGCGTCAAGCAAAACAAGAAGGGACTTTTAAACAAGTAGCACATAACAGTCTCAAACATGCCTCTTAATCATTTAAAGAAGATACAAGGTGATTAAACACAAATGATACTTTTAACCTATAGGCATGATCTCTAAAGATTAAAACATGCAGAAAATTGATTATTTATATCCCATAAGCAAATTTAACATGCTAAAATAAGTTTAAATCCTATAAGCATGGTATCTAAATGAAATAACATGCTAAAACAAATTTAACTCCTATAACATGATAACTAATTGAATTATATGCTGAAACAAATTTTGAATGATAGTTAATAACTATAGCATGCTGAACCAGATTATTTATTAGACATAATAACTGATTATATTAATGTTGTAACAGATATAAACCTATTAAATGATCTGTATTCACAGCTACTCTACATACTGTCTATTGTTAGATCCTGATCAATTAGTGTAAAGTCTTAATAACATGGTATCTAAATGTGATGAATTTATTTAACATACTGGAATAGAGTAGATTCTAAAAGCATGCTTAAATGAATCCGAAAATCATGATTTCTAAGTGTTTATCTGATTTATGCAGGCTTGAATTATTGCCTACATGTTGAGACTGGTTTTAAAAAATATGCTTTCATTTTAATATGCTAAAACTGGTTTAAACATGTTGAGACTGTAATTAACGTGCTGAAACTGATTTAGAATCCAAAACATTAACTGATTTATTTAAAAATGCTGAAACTGATTTTAACATCCAAAACGATTGTCAAATAATTGAGAATGCAAAAAAATGGGTTTGACTTATAGGCGTGATTTCTGATTTTAACAAACGAAGCAGATTTTAAAACCTAAAACATGTCTTCTAACAAACGATGTTAATACAACTCCTATAGGCATAATTTCTAACAAATGAGATTAATAGAAATTCTATAGGCATGATTTCTACGGTTTACAATTAAAGCAAGTAGCACGTAGTTTGCCCCTCCCCCATAGCAGTCCCATAAATTTTATTCTTTATCGAAGTTTATACAATAATTATTACAGATCCAAATGAATGAAAATAAAGGAAAACGAATAAAAATAACAGAACTAGTAATTTAAATCTTTTGAGACTCCCAAATCCCAGGCCACTCTTCACTATCTCCAAACAGATCCGCTACCAAATAACCTGTCAAAACAAACATACAAAATCCCAAGGAGCCTATAACGAATCCTAATATCAACCCTTGACATGGCAAAGTTTCATGAGAACCTCAGGGGTTCTAGGCATTGCCCATGTCCGGGTATAGGATGCGTTAAGGTCCCCCTTTCTGTACAACACATACCAAGACAACATAAAGAGTTCATGGTAGTCACGTTCTTGACACATAATCAACAAATAGTGGCAGTTTGTATCACATAATCAATAGGCAACATTTAATATTTTTAAACCCCTATGATCATGCTTTTCTATCATGCTCATAAATTGCATACATGAATTAAAAGTCATACCAGTTCGCAGTAAATAGTAGAAGAAATTCGAGACCCGACTTTAACAATCAACAACTTTGTTACAGTAGAGAGCTTTTGACAATATTAAAGTGGTAAATATGTGTAAAGTCCGACCCTCAATACTGAAAAGGCTGACTGCTTTTATAATGAAAGATAGGAGCCGTTTTGTAAAGGAAAGAGATCAATCCGAATCATAAATCAAGGGAGCCTTTTCCTTAATAGATTGGTAAAACAAATCATGCCAGACTACCATAATTAAGAGAGTAACTCAAGCCATACAGGAATAGCAAGGAACCAAATAAGCAAATCTTTACCTTAACTACCACACAGAATCCATTAGCATATGAACAAGGTTTGACTTTATCATAAATAACCAGTATCCAAGTTATTAATACCAAAATTGTTTTCCCAAAATTAAGTAATTGAATCAATTATGGAGCAGACAGATCAACACCTTACCATAATTGTCCAAGTACGAAGGCTACTTTAATCCACAGAAGGGAGGGAATCACTCAAAGGGATGAACATATGTTGTGGTCAATCAATTACACAATCCTAATTTACCAAGAACAATAAGTATCAAAGCTGTTATAATCCAGATAAGGCAGTGAGATTCAAACATGCTGAAGGTGATCAATATGGGTCGGAATCTGTTAACACGAATTGCACCCAAGGCTGTCCATATTCGATTTCCAGTAGAGCAACCAAATTGAAATTACCCAAATTAATAAACAAATATCAAGGCTATCTTATTTGCATGAGGAAAGGAAAATATAAATCAGGAACAAAATTGTAAGCAGAGGCTAGAAGTGACAGTTCATGACAAATCTGAGTTTTCATGTATGACGGTCCACAGGGAAAGATTAACACAAAATCATAAGATTCAAACACAAATTCGCACCCAAATCTTAACAATTTCACATCTAATAATCTGATGGCGGAGCAAGAATATGATAAAATTAAACCAAGAAAGAAACCAAACCAGAAATGGAATCGTGATATCTCGTAGGAACCCAAAACCTCAACGACGATCAAAAACAGATCTGATTTCACAAACCTCTCAGTCAAACATTGTTCATCCGCAAAAATCCATGAAAAGATGTGCATGACGTCTCCTCCGTTTATATTCTCTGCAATTTACTGGAGAAAAGGAGAGCACAGGCACGGCGTTTGGTGGGTTCTTACTGGTGGTTCTCATCCTGATTTCACTGGTGACGGAGAACATAGTTCCGGCGTCAGTGTGGTGGGTTTCGCCGGAGGACGATGGGACGAGCCGCATAGCGGCATCCGCCGCTCGTCGGCGATGGGGGAAGAGAGAGGATTTGGGGGTGAGGTTTTCACCGGGGGTGGTTGTTTGGTGGTGAGAGAAGAGTGTCCGTTTCTGGGGTTTGGTGGCTGATGGAAGAAGCGAAGCGGCGATAGTGGGTCGCCGCCCATCGGCGTAGGAGAAGAGAGAGGGGATTGAGAGCAAGGAGAAGGGGAGGGTGGCGGCGGTGAAGAGGGAGAAAGATCGGAGAGGGAGATGGAGGGTAGCGGCTGGCGGTGTGGTAGTGAAAGAGGAGCAGCGGAGAAGAGGGAGAGAGATCGGAGAGGGAGATGGAGGGTGGCGGCTGGCGGTGTGGTAGTGAGAGAGGAGCAGTTGAGAAGAGGGAGAGAGGCGGTGCCGGCGTTGTTGTTGACCGCCGAGGCTCAGCGGCGACGGTGGTGGCGGTGAGGAGGGAGAAAGAGAGGAGTATAGGGGTGGAGGGTGAGGCGGCTGAGAAGTGGAAAATGAAGGTTAGGGTTTTGGGGGGGGGGTGTTTGTTTAAGAAGGAAAGAAGAAAGGGTTTGATCTCGTCCGTTGATCGTATTAGATCAACGGCTGAGATTGGATTAGACTTTGGGATTTAAATTGGGCCAATTAGCCCAATTTAGGCTAAAATTGAAATAAATTGGGTAGAAAGGGGCTAGGATTTAAATAATTTGAGATTAGAAATTGAATTCGGACCGCTATTTAATAAATAAACTACCACATATATAAAATTTAGTAGATAAAATAATAATTAACGATAATTATCAAAAGATAAATTATTGTAACAAAAGAATAAATTACGTATATGACATGTAATATCATATGAAATTTATGATAAAAATAGTAATAATAGAGAATAATTATATATTTATATACTAATTTTAAAGTGTTAATACGTAATTTATCAAGTAAAATTTAAAATAAATTAATATTTAAAATAATAATTATTATTAAAATAACAGCCCGAGAAATGTGTAGGGAGGTCAAAATTGGGTGTCAACACTAGTGATACTCATCC
Source organism: Jaltomata sinuosa (assembly GCA_003996215.1). Classification (NCBI taxonomy): domain Eukaryota; kingdom Viridiplantae; phylum Streptophyta; class Magnoliopsida; order Solanales; family Solanaceae; genus Jaltomata; species Jaltomata sinuosa. The sequence continues at coordinate 88,370 of QJPP01001979.1, read as the reverse complement.
AAACCCAAAGAATGATAGTCATTGCATGGCAATCATGACTATGAGTGGAAAAATGCTTAGTGGTATGGTTAAATATGTTGAGGTTATTCTAGGTTGAGAGAAGATGGTCAACAAATCTCAATTGAAAGGAAAGCAAGTTGAATCTTTGTCGGGTGATGATATTAGTCCAAAGATTGATATTTTAATCCTCGATCTCCAAAAGACAAATGTAGATCAACTGATTGTGGTTGAAAATGTTGTTCAAAAGAATGTGCAAGAACCCACTCCTTAAGTGATGATTGATATTGAAGGTGAAAATAAGGGCAATGCATCTAAAACTCCTTTGACTTTTCCAAAGTATCCCCTTTATTTCACATAAATATTGAGGAAAAAGAAGGAAGAAGCCATATTTGGAGAATTTCTTGCTATGCTAAAGCAACTCTTTTATTAATGTCCCATTGGTGGATGCATCGCTACAAATGTCTGGGTATGCCAAATACATTAAGGATGTGTTGACAAAGAAGAGACACATAGATGTTTGCATGGTGGAGGTGTCATGTCATTGTAGTGCTATCATGGCAAGCAACCTATCCCCCAAGAAAGAAGATATGGGTGATTTTACCATCCCATGTAGTATTGGTGTTTACGAATTTTCCAAAGCATTGTGTGACCTAAGGACGAGCATAAACTTGATCCCCTTTATTATCTTTAAAAGATTAGGTCTAGAAGCTCCTAAACCCGCTCATATGAGGTTACTTATGGCGGATCACTCCATCAAATATCTGGTGCATATTTTGTGTGATGTGTTGGTCAATGTGGATCAATATATTCTTCCAGCTTATTTCATAGTGCTTGATTGTGAGGTTGAATTTAAGGTGCCAATTATTTTGAGACGCCCATTCCTGACCGCCGGAAGTGCTCTAGGTTATATTGAGTGTGGGGAGTTGAAGTTCTATGTGGGTGAAGAGGAAGTCACCTTTAATGTGTGCAAATCAATAAAATAGCCTAATGAATTTCAAGTGATCTCTGTGATTGACACAAGTGATGAGGTGGTTAAGATGAATCTTGAAACAAAAATTATAGAGGAATCGGCGAATGAGGCATTTGTTATGTGTGAGGGGTCAGAAGTAGAGGACTACGAGGAGTTTTACAATGTAGTAAAGAGTGTACGATCATCTACTTACCCGAGTTTGGACTTCACTCCTCGTACATAAAAATTGAAGGAGCTTTATCTTCGTTCCAATGACAAACTACTGAATCATAACTCTAATGAATTGAAGACATGGCAATTGGAATTGAATACCTATTCTACTTTGCTTATGCGTTCGTCCTAAACTGTGATCATTAGGCTAACTCTATCGCTATGAGATGCCTATTTTGCAAATATCAAGCCATCCACCTCATTAAAGTCGGATTATCAACACTTGTAAGTCACAACAACGGTAATGCGTAAAGTATTCAAGTTGCAGCAACGAAAATGCACAAATCTAACACTTCTAAGTCGCAGGAATGGAAATGCGCAAAGTATTCAAGTCGCAACAATGGGAATGTGTACCAGGTACAACACTGCCAAGTCACTACAAATGGTTACAAATTTTTTTACATCAAACTGTTATGAAAACTGTCACATCAAACGGCTACGAAGGTCATCATATTCAAAAATCGCCACAAAGGCAAACTTATCTGATAGACACGAAGGCTATCATGTTATTTGTCATGGAAGTTTCTATTTCCTAAGGGAGAGACATGGTAGGACGTCATCTTCTTCAAGAAACAACAAACGCAAAAAAATGAGGTACAAAGCAATCCCTCCTTGTTGAGATACTTTACTACTAACAATTTTGCTTTGAAACATTGCCGAGAACATCCAAGAGGATGAAAATCTTGAATCAGAACAACAGGTATGAGATATGTCAAAAGACATCACCACACGAGATTCGAACGTAACTCAAGGATGAGGTATGTCAAGGAAACTATCTCTCCAAATGAAATTACTTTACCACTAACAATTTTATTTTGAGATGTTGTCGAGAGCATCCGAGAAGGATTAAATTCTCAAAAACAAAACCACAGGTGCGGACTACACCAAAAAAGAACGCATCAGAACGTGGAACTTTATCTTAGCAGTAAACTGGGACATAGTCCGAAGAGAAATATCAAACTCTTTGGGCATGAGTTGAGAATCGACTTTCGCTTCATTCAAACAACACCCCTGTCGGAAGGCATGTGGGTCTTTTCTATCATTCAGTCATTGTTTCGCATCCAAAGTATTTTTTGAATTCACATTGGAAGCAATATTCTTTCTTTTCAAATCTGGGTGACAATAAACCTCGAGCGTTGGAAATTATGTCCAGGTAAAATCATACCTATGGGTGTGAAGTGCACCACATTCATAGTTGAAAGGTTACAAGCCTCTTTTCTATAGCTCAAATCATTCGTCACTCATCCTAAGACAAAGGTTGTCTTAACATAAAGTTTACTTTTTCCACCAATTGAGTCAAACTACAAGCAACCTGATTTCCTAAGTCTTGGGATATGTAGGCGGGCTTTGTGTTAAAAAGTCGTTTGCACTCAAAAACTCCCTCCAATCCTCTCACTCTCCAGCTTTTCGGTCTATCCTTAATCCAGGGACGGAATAACTGTTGAATTTCTTTAAAAATCGTGCATAAAATCAAGCATTTTTGAACTACAAATGGCCTGAATTCTCATGTAACCTGAGATATGTTGGAAACTCGATACCGGAGTTCAGCCATAATTCCTTAAAAATTAATACTAAAACCAATCACTTTCAAGAGATGAACTAGTGATCGGATAAAACTGGGATCATCAATTCCCTTTGCCCAGGGTTCATTGCACTCACCCTACCCAAAGAGAGGGGCAGTTGTTGATACCCAATTTTTATCCTACACTATTTGGTTAATTATCGAGCTTTTAAATTTTGAATATTTTTTAATAATTAATTTTGAGAATTTTTCAAAATTAATTTCGGAGAATATTCTATAATCTTCATGAATAAACATACATCTACGTATATTCATAATATATATATAGATGTATATTATTTTTGAAATTTTAGTGGATATTCAAAGGATTTTTCCAAAAAATTATTTCAAAATGTTTTAAATCTGTCTATTTTGGTCAAAAATAATTCAACCGGGATTAAATTGAGAAATTAGTGTTTTATAAACACATGATTAAATATGATGGAAAAATTAATTATTTTAGTTGTTTTAAATAATAAAGCTCAATTAATTAATCGTATTTAATTCATCCTTATTCCAATCTTGGCCTAATTTCTTTCGAATAGATTCAACTAGGTTTGATTGACTACAATCTTAATGGTTTGGCTAAAACATAAATCTATTTGGTTATCATCTTAATCAAATTTGGCCACATTTGCAAAGCAAAGTGGCCAAAACATTAACCCATTACCTAATTCCCTTAACAACAATCTCCCAACCCACTCCATAACAATTCAAACCCGGCCCAATACCCATATATTATCTTCTTTCTTTTCCACACTCCAACACAGACAAAACAATACTTATACTCCCTCTCTCTCTCTTCATCGACAACGATGAAAATACTACCCAGTACACTCCATCAAACGCAGCTACCAAACGACCACCAAAATCTGCAGCAAACGACTCCAAAACCCTTGTTCAACGTTACTCCTCCGTCCAAATCCCCTCAAAAGGGTGAGATGTTCAGGTTCTAGAAGAACCCAGACGCTAACAGGTGGCCACTCAAACATTCCCCTTCCATAATTCGCGGCGGATATGCCTCAAAATCATTGGCATATGACGGAAATCGTACCTCCAGGGTACCTTCGTGGAATCATCTAGAGAATTTTGGTTTTTGATTTTCAAAATCCCTCTACCCTTATCCTAAATTTCCACTCATTTTCCCCCCATTTCCACCCATTGTAAATCCCTAAATCTTTCCTATAAATACCTCCTTTTACTTATTGATTAAGGAGGGTTTTTTGTGTAGCAAAGTCTTGGAGAGTCCTTTTCTCTGACTTTGGGGAAACCTGAAAAATCATACTATTTTTGCGGAGTTTCCTTGAGAATTTCGTGAGTTATTTCTCTTGCTGTTTGGAGTTTCTCTTGTTGTTTGAAAACCAAGAATCCTCAATCCTCCTAATTCATCGGAATCATTGCCGGGAAGCTCACTCGTCTCGTCCCAGTTCGGCTGCCCAAAAACAGTTAAAAGATTCATCCTTTTCATTTCCTTTTTTCTTGTTTTTATTGTAGTTGGTCGACTGTTTTGGTTTTGTTGTGTTAGGCAAGGTCTGTTGGTTGATTGAGTGCTGTTTTGAGGACATGTGGTTGGGAAAGGATGGGTTGAGTCATTGGGGAATGGCCGAGCTTGGGATGGCTTTGAACTTACTAGTTCAGCTCATCCCAGGTGCTCCTAAATGACCCAATACTCCCCGTCCTCTCTCTTAATGTTCGTCGAAGGTCTGTGTTTTATATCTTTGATGTGGGAAGAGAATATTGAACTTTTATTGTGAATGTTTAGGTCTGGTTGTTTTGTGATATGCTGATTTTCCATGCTCTCCGTTGATTTACTGTTAATCCTCTATATTTCGTGTAAATATTTCTATGGTACCTTTGTAAAACAATGACTAAAGAAGCCATTCTAATTAATGGATGATCCTGCCTCAAGTCTTGTTTGAGCATTTCCATGATAACAATATCAATTTGGGTTTTCAAGAACAATTTTAAGATAATTTCTCCATTGCAATCGGGTATAAGGCTTTTCTTGGGTGAAATAGGCATTAGTTCTGTTCCTTGAGGCTTATGAGCTGCTAGACTCTATTTGATCCTTTCGTTTCACTTCGATTTTTGAAGAATGTTTCTCTTTGACTTACCTTTTGAAAATGGACTTAGTATTCCATGAAGAAGTAAAATCAGACTATGACTCCATAAGTTGGTTGAGATATTCAATTTCCCGTTAACTGTTAAAACCCCATAGTTTATTGCTCATCACATTTTTGATAATATTTGTACTCTTTGAATTCGTGTATTTCTCTAGAAATTATTGTCCCTTCCCTGTGAACAAGCTGATGTTATTTTCTTTGTTTGCTATTTCTTGGTTAAAGCACAATAGCTATGAAATGCTTTGGCTAAATATTCAAAAGTTTACTCTCACTTGGTTTTTCCTTTTCATGATATGTGAATTCCATTGTTGGTATAAATATGAGCTAATGATTCTACCTAGCAAATGTTCTAAGCTAAGCATAAGGTGAGCATTTAATGGGTCACAAGCAACCACTCATTTTCATGTCAAAATCACCGGTGTTTATCATTTAATAGACAAAATTGCTATCTTTCTTCTTTGTCCCTTCAAGAACTGTGACTACATATGCTCCTTCGGCAAAATTCAAGTTATGTTTAATATATGTCCAGCGATATCTTCTTTCTTTTACCAACTTGAAATTACATGGATGATAATTTGATTGTGAATGATTGGGTGTAATTTAATCGATTAGCCTTAGTTAATCTTGCTTGAATCCATTATTGAGTATATGCTAATCTTTATCCTTTTTCTTTGTATGTGATACTTTTGAGTCTATTTGAACTCCTTCACTCGCATCTCTGATGGGCCACGAGCCCAACACTTCTTCTCCTAGTCAAATTCTAACCTGCGGAATGAAGGCCAGCATACAGGGAATATACACTGATATACACAAAAATGGAGAGCAGAAGTTGTTCAGGAAATTACATGGAGTGTCCTCAAAAGTGAGTGGTCTTCAATTTATGCCCCTCATAAGAAAAGTCTTTAAAAAATACCCTTCCTTCCTTTTTATGTATAGAACATATACATTTTTGCCCCTCTACACCATAACTCTCCATGTTCATTTGTCTCTCAACTTTTAATTTTAATTTTTCTTTTTTCTTTTATCTTTTTAATTTTTTTTCTTTTTTCTTTTTTTTTCTTTTTTCTCAATTTTTTTTAATTCTCGTTTTCTTTTTTCTCAACCTTTATTGTTTTATTTTTCTCTCAACTTTTTTTTTGTTCTTTTTTTTTCAACCTTTATTTTTTTTTTATTCTTTTTTTTTCACAACCTTTATTTTTTTTTTTTTTTTTTTTTTTTTTTTTTTTTTTTTTTTTTTTTTTTTTTTTTTTTTTTTTTTTTTTTCTTTTTTTTTTTTTTTTTTCTCTTTTTTTTTTTTCTTTTTTTTTTTCTTTTCTCTTTTATTCTTCTCTTTTTTTCTTTTTTCTTAACCTCTATTATTTTTTGCTAATGAACAAAAAAAGTTGGATAATCCGCAAAGAAGATCTTCTTTCTTTGAAATCGAAGTAAACTTAAGAGCGTGCTTTGTTGTTTGGAGGTCCTTTGGAACAAGTCTTGCCTCTAAGACAAATGTTGTAGAACATCTCATAAATCAAGACAGAATGAGGTAGTGTCAATCCTTGCTCGTGGGGCATAACTTGTTGTTTGAAAAATTCTTGAGCTAAGTTTTACCTCTAAGGCAAGAGTTATAAAGTATCTCATAAATTAAGACACAATGAAGTAGTGTTAACTCTTGCCCACGGGGCATAACTTATTTTTTGGGAGGCCCTTGGGCTAAGTCTTGCCTCTAAGGCAAACGTTATAGAGCATCTCATGATCAAGACATAATGTGCTAGTGTCAACTCTTGCCAACGAGGCGTAACTTGTTGTTTGAAAGTCTTTGAGCTAAGTTTTGCCTCTAAGGCAAGAGTTATAGAGCATCGCATAAATCAAGACACAATGTGGCAGTGTCAACTCTTGCCCATGGGGCGTAATTTGTTATTTGGAAGTCCTTGGACTAAGTCTTGCCTCTTAGTCAAGCGTTATAGAGCATCCCATAAATCAAGCACAATATGATAGTGTCAACTCTTGCCCATGGGGCGTAACTTGTTGTTTGAAAGTCCTTGGGCTAAGTCTTGTCTCTAAGGCAAGAGTTATAGAATGTCTCATAAATCAAGACACAATGAGGTAGTATCAAGCCTTGCTCGTGGGGCATAACTTGTTGTTTGAAAATCCTTGAGCTAAGTCTTGCCTCTAAAGCAAGAGTTATAGAGCATCTCATAAATTAAGACACAATGAAGTAGTGTTAACTCTTGCCCACGGGGCATAACTTATTTTTTGGGAGGCCTTTGGCCTAAGTCTTGCCTCTAAGGCAAACGTTATAGAGCATCTCATGATCAAGACATAATGTGCTAGTGTCAACTCTTGCCAATGAGGCGTAATTTGTTGTTTGAAAGTCTTTGAGCTAAGTTTTGCCTCTAAGGCAAGAGTTATAGAGCATCTCATAAAAAAAATAAAGGTCAAAAAAATTGATTAAAAAAAAAGAGAAAAGAAAAATTAAAAACCAAAAAAAATAAATAAAATAGAAGTTGAGAGAAAAAAATAAATATTGAGAAAAAAAGAAAATAAATGAAGAAAAAAAAGACAACAAAAAATAAATGTTGAGAAAAATAAAAAAAATAAAAAAAATAAAAGGAGAAAAAAATAGAATTGAGAGGAGAAAAGAAAAAAAATAAAGATTGAGAAAAAAGAAAAAACGTAAAAGAAAGAATAAAATAAAAAATAAAAGAAAAATAAAGGTTGAGAAAAAAAGAAAAAAAAAATAGAAATAAAAAAAAGAAAAAAGAGAAAAAGAGAAAAAGAAATATATATATAAAAGTTGAGAGACAAATGAGCATTGAAAGTTATTTAAAAATATTTGAGGTGTAGAGGGGCAAAAAGGTAGTTGCTCTATACATAAAAAACAAGGAAGGCTATTTTTGTAAGACCATTTTTATGGGGGGGCAAAAATACAAAGCCACTCCCTTTAAAGGGTATTTGTGTAGTTGTCCCGAAGTTGTTGCTATACAACTGATGTGTGGGGCAAAAATGGACCAAGTCCATGAATTCCAAAATTGGACAGATTTTGATGGCCTGAAAGCCCAACTCCAAAACCTTTCCTCTTTATTTATTTGTATTGATTAATTGTATTAACTAACTCTTTTAAATATTAATCTAAATATATCCCCTAAAGTGTTGTTATTTTTAATTTTATCTTTGATTTGTTTTGTCCAAAATCTTGTCACTTAATTTAGCTTGGTTATAAATGAAAGAAAACTTGAATTTTACGTTAACTTGCCTAAAATAGGTTCTTCAAATGAAAATGCTTTCTTTTCATCATTCATATGCTATAAGTCTCACTTAGGTTCAAAAATTTCTTGAATGTCGTAAAAAATATATTTAATTTTAATCGACTTTTCAAGTTAGCTTAAAAACTTCTTAATTATTAGTTTTTTAAAAATTAATGCATCTTTTAAAGATCTTTTACTCAAAAAAGACTTCTTTTAAAATCATTTTCTCTTTAGTGATCATTGTTTTAAATAAATTTACAACATTATTTATTTTTCACTCTAAATTGAAAAGATAAAAAATTATTCAAGTTTTTCTCTAAATAATTTTCTCCTTAAGTGATTATTCTTTAACTCAACTATAAAATAGCTCATTTTATTGAAAACATATTCTTGTAATATTTTCATGATTTCAACTCTTTCGAAAATTAGTAATTTTTATTTTAAGTTAGTCAAAATTGTTCTTTGGTCAACCATATTAAATGAAGGTTCTTAAGTGACTTAAAAAACTTCTTAATACATTACTTGAACCCTTACCCATTTTCTCTAATTTTAAAGATTTATTTCTATTTTTAATTTTTTGAAATTCTTTTAAGTTTTCTTAATTTCTTCATAAAAATTAAGTGGCGACTCTGTTTTAAAATTATTTTAGAACTCCTTGTAAGTTTTGAAATGGTTTAAAAGTGTCAAAAAAAAATTCTTTATTTTAAATAATAATAAAAAATTCGAAAAGGGATAAAAGAATGCCTATTTGCAGACGCAAGGGTCACACAAAACTTGGGCAGACAATTTGACATTGTTTCCTTCCTTTGCATTCTCTTATTCTTATTTTTGTGCTTTTCTTATTTTATTTCCTTCTTATATACTCAAAAACACAAAAATGTTTTGTTTTCTCTTATTTTCTTTTGGTTCTCACCATGTTTTGTAAGTATGAGGATGCTCATACAGCCAGAGCTTTGAGCTCCTAGTTGCCTCATGATGCCACTATTCTTGTTCATGTTGATTTTCCCAGTGTGAGAGCCTAGTCTGATGACACTTACACCTACTCATGCTACCACAGGTTTGCAGACATTGTAGGACAGTCATTCTGATTACTACTGCCCCTGAGGTAGTTCATACACCCTTCCGTCTTCTCACTTTTACTTATGTACATTGGGGATAATGTAATTATTTAGTTGGGGGTGGGTGTTATATTTTAGTGGATACATTTGATGCTCTTGTCAGGCTTAGGTTGTATAGTTTGATGATTTTTTATTTTCCCTTGTCTGGCTTATTTCTTGATGATTATACTATTTTTTCCTCGTCGGACTTGATCTTTATGCTTGCATATGAGTGTATGGCTTTGAAGGCTTGTTTTAATTGATTCATTCATTTGAGTCCTTGTCGGTTTGGTTTTACATTTCGATTGTCCTACTACCCGTGCAATTTACAAATTTACACTTAGTGCATTCATCATGTTTTAAAATGATTCGTGAGTGCATGATCTCAAAAAATTTCCTTTGTTAATAGTAGATGCAATAAACTCTAAGTCTTTTATTTATGCCAAGGTTCTTTCCCAATGTGCATTTTCTTAATTTCTTTTATTGTTGTTGTTGAACCGGGTGGCAGTTCCCTATGATAGATTGAGAAGTAACATTCTTAAGGGAATTTTTTTTATTTTAGTACAGCGTGTCGAGCCCATATTGCAATTGTATTTAGCGGGACCACCAAAATATTTTGGGCAAATGAATCAAAATTGAGAAAAAAGGGAAAAGAATTCAAGCATTCTCGATTGCCATGATCTTGGCATTTATTTCTTGGCTCTTTCTTTACAAATGAATTGCTTGAAATTTGGAATAGCTTGTCAAATTTCATTTGTTTTAATTGAGTTTCAAAATAACTTTTAACCCCAAGTGTTTTTGATGCCTAGTGTGGTGAGGTCTTCGTGTGTTCATTTACATGCATGTTAGTCTAGAACTTGCTCAGACTATGATTCAAGGCGAAATCCTAGATGTTCCTTAGCTTGAAAAATGACCTTAGGCCCTCTTTAGATCATAACGTTACCAAAAATCCCTTTCCTTACACTAACTCCTAGTCAACCCTTATGAGACTTTTCCCTTTTCTTTGGCAACCATGTTACACACCTTTCCTTTTTAAAACCTCTATCTTTTTGCACCCAACCTCCCTAAATGATTAGAAAAGAAAGATCTAGGCTAAACGCCTAAGTTTGGAGGGGAGAAATAAAATCATTGGGTGATTGATCTTTGAAAAAGCCTAAGTGTGGGGTGTATGCAATGAGATCCTAAAGTGAGGGAATGAGCCTAAGTTTGGGGGTAGCTCTAATTCAATAAGGAAGACTTAGAATGTGAGAGGGGGATATAAGGTGAAATTAAATAAAAAATGTGAGCGGTGTGCTTGAATGTCTAATGATAGTATTTAGAGAGGTTTAAGTCACTTGTACCTAATCTTTACCTTCCCTTTACTGTAGACTTCATAGATATCCACACGTCCTAGGTGACTCTAAATTAGTGGAAAATTACACGAAGGGAAAGCCTATGGTTCTACATGTGTGCATTTGAACTTCTTTGAGAGAGTGAGAGTCATTTGTTCTATATTATAATCCCTATCATTGTGAAATACATAATTGTGAGTGGAATTCTCTCTTGTTGTGAGAGGCATTACAACCTTGAGGGAAAATGGTTAAATCTTGGTCTTAATTAGAGGGAATGAATGCAATAAGTTGTGAAGTGAAATTGAGGCAAGCTTTGAAAGTCTAGTATCAAGACTTAAGATGCTAAAATGTTTTGTTTTAAATGTGACTTTTCCCTAATGTGAATGAAAAATGAAGTCATTTGAAAAGATGTTGGGTTGATCTTATTGCGTTATGTTGATGGTGGTACCAATCGAGATTAGTGTTGTCATTTGAATCCTTTTGTTTTAGTCTTTTTGTTTGAGTTGTTTTTTTTGAGTCCTAATAGTCTTAGTGTAGTTGTTTTCTTCTTGAAGATTGAGTCAATCCTTTGTTTAACTGAATGTCTTTAATTGCTTGAGGACAAGCAGTAGTTTAAGTATGGGGGTTTGATAAGTTGGTCATCCACCAACTTATTGAGCTCTTAAGCATTAATTATTGCCTAAATCTTATGCTTTTTAGATGATTCTTATGTCTTGATGTTCACATGTGCAGGCATTCAAGAGTTTTTATGAAAAATAATGATTTAGAACCCAAAAATATAAGAAGTGAGGACAAAACACAAGTGTTAAGTTGAAGGAAGAAAAGCAAGGGAAAAGTTCACAATTACTAAATGCAAAAGGGCTCTTGCAGACGCAAATTGTCTGCAAATGAAAGGCAAAAGCTATGCTGCCAAGAAAATATTTTAGAATAATTAAGCTTAGAAGTTGTGGGTGCAACTGGCCGTTTGCAGCCACAAATGAGCTGCAAAAAGGAACCAGTGAACAAGCAACTTTACAAGACACTTGCAAGCCGCAAGTGGGCATCTGTGCCCACAAGTTGAATGCAAGACTGCCTCAAGTGCTGACGTAGGAATATTGTTGTCCATAGCTTTTAGCCAAAATTGGGGGATTTTCAAGGACAGATCTAGGATTTATAAATAATTCTGAATATTCTCTTTTGAGCCTTGTACTAGAGAGGAAAAAAGTACTTGTTACATCATCTTTATTATTGAAAAAACACCATTGTTATTGAATACAAGCTTGGATTTGGGATTGAAATCTACTTATGCCTGAATTGGAGGAAAACTCTTTGGATATATTCTCTTTTTCTTTTACTATGAGTAGATAATTCCATTTCTAGGAGTGTGTAATTATGGGTGTGTATTTGTTGTTGGGTGTTTATTATTTGTTCTTAGATTTGATTATTACCTATAGGCCCAATGATTTCATCAAGTTTTCATATATAATTGATGGTTGCAAAAATTGATTTAGTTCTCTAATTATTATTTTGCTTGAGAAAGGGGATATGAATTGGGTAAGAACTCATTGGCAAGGATTTGGGAATTTCTCCATCTAAGGACTAAGACTAGAGATAGCTTAGTCTATGTGAGCTCTAATTGGTTAGTTAATTGTGAATTCACCTTGGGGTTTGATAAAACCCAAGGTAGACATGCTCTTGGGTTGAGAGACCATTAGCATAGCCTAAACCAATGCTACCTATAGTGTAATTGAATCAAAATCAATTCTTTAACGCTCGGTTATAATTATTGCCCCGTCCAAGCACTCCACACTAGGCTTCCTTACTTTATTTAATCTAAAAGTTTTACGTGTTGAATTTGGTTACTATTGATTACAAACTAAATCATTACAAACAATTCCCTTTTTTACTTATTTATTATTTTATGCAATGTGCAATCTAGTAGTGATTTGAATATAACTTTAGTTGAATCTTTATCCTAATCCCTGTGGGATCAACCCCTACCTATAGGGTAAATTATATTGCAAGTGATCGTGTACACTTTCTATTGATCGAGAGGGTGAATTTAGACGTTATCAGGTACTCTGGACCATCTAATCTATCCAGATCTGATCAATTAAGGGAATAGGATAGTAACCTTTTCTGGTGGCCTCATTTAGCTTCCGATAATCAATAAATTTGTCACCCGGTGATTGTTCTAGTTGGGATACGCATGTTCTTCTCATTACCAATCATTGTCATCCCTCTTTTCTGAGGAACATATTGAACATGGGTTACCTATTTACTGTCAAAAATTAGGTACATAATACCCGAATTTAGCCACTTGATTACCTCTTTTCTGACCACACCCTTCATAATCGGGTTCAACCTCCTTTGATGCTTAATGTAGGCTTGTAACCTTTCTCCATGAACTTTTTTATACAGAAATCTAGACTGATTCCTTGAATATTAGATATTTTCCAACCTAATGTCAGCTTATGTCATTGCAAAACCTTCGAAACCTCTTTGACTTCCTTTTTAACCAACTCTACAAGAAAAATCACTGGTAAAGTGTCATCTTCATTCAGAAATGCATACTTCAAGTGAGAGGGAAGTTTCTTGAGTTCTATTGTCGGAGCTTCCTCAATGGGTGACTTGGGAGGGGGACTAAGAGGTCTATTAAGGGGATCAATATCTCTTTTCTAGATATACACACTAACCACATCTTGATATTATACCATCTCTTGACCATCTGCATCCCTAAGAATATCTTTCCCCACAAGTTCTCTCTCTAGCAGGTCTTTGGAAAAGATGAAATAAGTGGCAACTCTGATCCATATCTATAACTGTGATGGAGGACAAATCTTTATAGACTGCAGGTAGTTTCATTTCTTGGTAAATATTTTAAACCTCTACCTTGTCATGTGCCCTCATGGTTAGTTTCCTAGCTTCTACATCAATCAATGCTCTGCATGTGGCCAAGAATGGATGTTTCAAAATAAATAAGATCTTTTGATCTGGCTGAAAGTCTAAGATGATGAAATCCACCATAAAATAAGTGAGACAACCTACCCCAAGACATCCTCTATTACCCCATTTGGTCTAGCTAATGATATGTTTGCCAATTATAGCACAAAGGTGGTAGTACAAGGACTCCCCAAACCCGTCTTTTGGGATAGCAAAGATGGCATCAAATAAATACCAGTCCCAAGATCGGACAAAGCATAAGCTATCAACTGCTAACCAATAGTAATCTCAAAAATGAAGTTGTTTGGATCCTCCAACTTTTTTGATAACCTGTTCTGAATTCTGGATGTGCATGCCTTAGTATGTGCAATAATAGAATATTATGTCAACCTACTCTTGTTTGCCACAATGTCCTTGATATACATAGCATACTTTGGAACCCCTTGCAAAACTCAACAAGAGGGAGATTAATGTGAACTTGCTTCAATAATTCAAGGAAATTCTTCAACCCAGCTTCCTTGTGTTTTTTTATCAATTTTTATGGAAAAGAAGGTGGTGGTTTAGCACTTTTCGATGCATTTTGTGCTCTTACCTCCATCTTAGGCTCAACTTGTTTCTTTTTGCCAGCTATGGATTCTTGCACTACTCTCTGCGGAATAAGCTCCTCCAGATCCTTACTACTATGAATAGTAACTACATGAACCTATTTGGGGTTTGGATCATATCGCTTGGAAAGCCCCTTGGCACCTTGTGTTTTGGGCTCCAGATATCATCCCTACCTACTCTTATGATTTCAAACTGCCACTTCCTAATTTTTCATATCCACAGCCATATTTTCCTAGTCAGCCATAATCTTCTTTAATATATCATGCACAGTGTTTGGCTGATTATTTTTTTGATTACTTTGTTGCTACTGATGGTTTTGTTATTGTTGATCGTGTGGTCTGTATTGATTATGATTATAGTTCTAATTTTGATTTTTATTACCACCCTTAAAGAAATTTGGGTGGTTTTGCGCTAAGTTGGATTGTGTGTATTACCATAGTTTTGATTTCCTCTTTGCCAGCATTACGCATAAAATTTAGTGACTCTAGATTAGCTCCACATACCTCTGTTTAATGATTACCTCTGCACACTTTTCACCATGGTTGGTTCTGTTAAACTGCATTCACTTGTGCTTGAATTTGGCCCAAGCTTAACTTGCCTAGCAATGTGTTAATCTGATTCTGCATAGAGGACAAATGTGCATACAATATTGTCTAATTTTCAATATGTAACACATCTGTTGCCTTCTTTACTACATCTTTGTTCCTATCCCTATGCCATTCAGGATTGCTATGTGAAATTCGATTGAGAAGGAAAAATAGCTAATCATAAGCCTTTTCGAGAGCCTGATCACCCACTGTAGAGTCTAATAATATCTCCGTGTGTGGCTCTAGAATCTTAACAAAGGTATGTTCCAACACCTCTTGAGTCTGATGATGGTGTAAAAAGTCTCAGAGAAGGTCTTTGAATCTCTCCCAATCTTGGTATAAGGTTTCCCAATCCTTTATCTTGAATCCCCTCAATTTGCTATATTCCCAAATGGAAAAAAATGAGTCAGATATTTTCTAGCAAGATTATTCTATGTAGGGATGGAATTCGGTGGCTCTTCCTTCAACCACCTCTTTGCTTCCATAAGAAAAGAAAAGAAAAATAGTGTGAGTCTCATATAATTAACTAAGACATTGATCGGTATAGGTATCACTGATTTCCAGAAAGTTTTGGATATACTATTGCAGGTCCTCATGTAGTAAGCATGTGAATTACCTACTTGTGTGCAAGAGTTTCACCATATTCTGCTTCAACTCAAACTTTCCTCCTTGGTTCGGTCTTTGAATGCTCAAAATTATATTCCCTGCTAGTGGTACTGCCACATTATGGACTGCCATGGGAGGAGTGTTAGCTACCATGTCTATAGGTATTTCCTCAGTTTCTTCCTTAGATTCCTCACTATTTACTTTGATATTTGTTCCTGCTTTTGACGAGCTAATTCCATTTTCCTTTGATGAAATAATTGTTCAGGTTCAGGTTCGAAGGAAACTAAATCTTTTTCACTAGACAGTGCATTGAAAGAAGTATACCTGTAAAAATAGCATCTAAGATCAAGTTGTCAACACTTGAAAAATAAAATAGTAAAAGAAAAATTAGAAATTTGTTAATTTCTATGTCCCTAGCAACGACGCCAAAACCTTGATGTTTCCCAGCACACATGCAAGTGTACATGGTCATTCAAATAATACAGGCTAGTTAAGTCTGATATCATACCCTCAGAGGCGTATGATTAAAAATGATTTGGTTAAATCTAATACTGCAAATTTAGACAAGTGTGTAGTAATCAACAAAGAGTTTTTGAGTTGTTTGTTTATTTATTTCTACTAATTGAGTAAAAACTCAAAAGCAGAGTGAATTAGGTGATAACAATAAGAGAGATATTCAAGTGTTACGACTCAAATTCGCAATCATGTTGAGCATTCAATTTCATCGACTTGTTTTGTTTATCCAATTGTTAATTTATGAGGATTATACTATGATTATGGTGTTTCAAGTCTCTAATAACCTACTTACATGCAGATCTATGTCTATATTTCTATGATCAAGACAAATATGTAAACATAATCGCACTTCCCATTTATTAACCAAGTAAGATGATCTTGTTATATGTCTATCCTAACCACAAACCAGGTCTTTGATGCCCAAAGTCAAGATATTACTCCTTTTATTCTGTTCTAACTCATAATTCCTCTTTTGAGTTCACAATGAGAATATGGATGCATTCTACTAGTCGTGAAGCAGTAAAATAGTAAAAACAAGAATGAAGAATAACTAATATGATAAACTCAATAATTCAAATCAATAGGATACTTTAACAATCATGCTTAGTCCATAACCCCAGAACAAGGGTTTTAAGCCACTCATACATTAATCTAAATTGCAAGAATTAATGTTTTTCATGCCAAATAAAGAGTAGGAAAAGTGAAAAGATAAGAACACTATTACTGTTTGCTGTTCTCCATCGCATCGCTCGCCATAAAGTGATTAACCCTTAATCCTTCTCAAACTTGACCTTAGACTTAGAAGAAACTTTGGCTCGTAACACCCTTAGGGTATGACCTTGCTCAATGCCCTACTAAGGGAAGGAATTTGGTAGGGCATCGTGGTGACTTGACACTTTTTCTGCCTCCCTGAAGTTTCAAGGCCAAGGCGGCGCAGAAGCCAAGGCCTTAGCGGGCAGGTCTTTGGCCTGGGCAGTACCTTGGCCCTTTGTGCTTGCCTTGGAATTTCGTTTAAGTCTTGAATGAGCTCTGATCTCAAATCTTTTGCACTTTTGGATATGTTTCTTCCCTATTTTTCCTTAAAACATATCTAATTATGTATATTAGCTCATCAACATAAATATGCACAATATGTAAGAAATATACTTGAATTATCCTTGAAACTAGGTATAAATATGGGTAAAATGAGGCAATTAGGTGTATAAATACACCCAAGATCAACCATCACAGGAACATATTAGATCTACTTTGTTAGGATGGAAGTCTAGTGACATTACACTAGCAGAATGCCCAGTGAAGTACACAGTGAGTTGCCCGACTACAACAAATAACAATAAATGTTTAAATATTCAAGACAACAATCTAACATGCGTCTTTTTTCCTAATTTTTTTTGAGAATTCATAAAAAAATGAGTTCTTTTATATATATTGTTCTTTGGTATGCTAATTTACTGCATTATGATTAGTTTAGCTAGGAGCTAGGTGTCACGCCCCGAGACTACCCCCTAGGCATAACACGGGACCCGGGACCACAAGTGCCCGAAGTTAACCCTTGGCTTTAGCATGATGTAACATAACATGAATAAAAATAGCGGAAGCATAACAATAGCAGTAAACATTCTAACTCAAGCATAAGCATAAAGGATCTAGGAATACCACAATCTGAAACACGAAATCCCAAATAATTATCTATGTCTGAAAAGCCTAGAAAACCATCATAATGAGTTACTGGGACAAAACTCAAGCTAACTCTATGTGCTGAAATAAAGGAACCTACAAGCTAAGAATCATACCAGTCCTCGAATAAATGAGGACTCACCAAATAAAACTAGATGTCCTGCAACCTCTAGCCATGAGCCTGGGAGTGGGAACCTGAATCTGCATCATCAAAGGATGCAGTGCAAGAATATGCGTCAGCACTATAGGATGTACTAAATATGTGAGCTATGCAGAAATATGGTAAAAACATACTTACTTCGAAGGCTAAGCCTCGTTTATGCATCGAGAAATATCGTCGGTAGGAAACCTCTGTTATGCACCAACGACGACCCTTTCTCGTTACCTTTCCCGTGCCCTACCTCATTCCTTTGCTGGCTGGAATTCCATATCTTTTCTTCTTTGTTTGCGAGAGTTACTCATAGGATGACCCACCGGTAGTAAACATATTTAAAGCTAAGTTCAGGCATAATAAGAGAATTCATAGGTAAAGGTCGTAGTTTAAACATAAAGCATAAAATAGAAGCCAATTTCAAAGTAGAATAGCATAAGATTTAAAATCTTGAAAGCAATCATACGTGAGTTTCTATTAACGTACATAAGCCATGATGAGCTACATGGAGTCCAGTGTCATGCACGCACATTAAAAAAGATTGTCCTAACGGGCTAAAGTTAGAACCATGTCATAAGGATCCTGTCATAAGCCAAAAAAGGCAACCTACGGTGGCAACATAGTTTTGGACTTGGGTTATCTGATCCCTTATCGCTTGGTGCTAAATACTACTCCCAAAATAATACAAATAGCGCATATAGTACTTGTGACATATCTAATGCCAAAACTATTTGAAAATCATAGGAACATATCTGATGTCATGCAAATCTAAATTTATAAATCTGAAAGATTAACATAGTCATAATTCAAAACATACTTTTTTTTAAATTCCTATCTAGAAGAATTAGGCATCAAAATTCATGATACTTGAGGTCATGTTATCTAAGCATGCCAATTTTACTTGAAAATATGAAATTTAGTAAAATCATGCTATAACTCATTCTCAGTACATGGACTTTTGAAAACAATTAAGGAATATCAAATAAATTATGGGTAAAAGATGAGAAACCATGAAGTGATGCTTTAAAATTGAATACATAAGATTTCCCCAATTTGGGTAAGAACCCTAATTTTACAAGTTCATAAATCAAAGTATAAACTTGGGGTTTTGGGCACAAGGGTGAAAGGAATACCTTATTGAATATCCACATACCTGAATTGAAGGTTTCTAAACCTTAGATCAGAATAATGGAGGCGTAAAAAAAAATCCTTTGCTTGGAGCTTAGAGCTTGGGAGGAAGGAGCTTTTTTCCTCTTTTAGAAGTGCAATCAGAGTTTTGAAAAGAACTTAGGCTAATTAGGGATAAAACCCTACCAAAAGAGTCTAAAACGACCTCACTTAAGAGTTAAAAGGGTGGGTAATTACAAAAATACCCCTCGATAAAAGCTAAATAAACCAAACTTAAAATCTTGGCTTCACATTCTATGGACCCTTTCCATGGACCGTAGATGGAACCATGGTTTGTGGATAGGAGTCATAGTTCCCGAGCCTCAAATGCAAGCTGCAGATCAGTTTCTATGAGCTAACAGTATGGCTCATGGAACCATCCATGAGTCGTAGAAACCATTCATAGTTTACTAGGGAAAAGACAACTCTCAGGTCTGTTTCTATGAGTCGGTTCCACGACCCGTGGAACCATCCATGAACTGTGAAACCCACTCATTGTTCTCTGGACTGAGGGTGGTCTGCAGGAGTGGTTTTACGAGTCCTTTCCATGACTCATGGTTCCATCCATGTCTCATGGATTTGAATCGTGAATCCTAGAAGTTCAGAATTTTTCGGAGATCCCATGTTTAAAAGCTGAATTGAATTCGAGGGTGTTACAATATCTCCCCCTTGGTATCATTCATCCTCAAATGAAGACTAAACAAGGAAAAGTAGAGATAAAACAGCCCAACCAACCAACAAAACATGAAAACTAAACAACAAGCATGAAAACTGACTTTCTTTACCTTAAAACATGATTGAACTAACTTCGAAAAACATGATTGAACTAACTTCGAAAAACATGAATGCATCCTAGGATCATGAGAGAAGCTAATGGATTAGGATTGGAGGGACAAACTAAGGAGGAAACTACTACCTCACACTTAAAATGGATTGAAAGGGAAGAGATGAGGGTACTTGGCTTTCATGGTAGCTTCTGCTTCCCAAGTAGCTCCCTCAACTAGCTGATTCCTCCAAAGGACTTTCACCGAAGCGACTTCTTTGTTTCTCAACCTCCGAATCTGATGATCAAGAATATCCACGGGAACTTCCTCATAAGTCAGGTTATCCTTCACACTCACATTTTCCGAAGGTAAAATCAAGGTTGGGTCACCAACACACTTCTTCAACAAGGAAACATGGAAAACTGGATGGACCACTTCAAGATCGGTTGGCAACTCCAACTCATAAGCAACACTACCAACTCTCCTAAGAATCTTTTAAGGTCCTACATAGAGTGGAATATGTTTACCTTTCTTACCAAACCTCATCACACCCTTCATGGGTGACACCTTCAGAAAAACCCAATCTTCAACCTCAAACTCCAACTCTCTTCTCCTCACATCCACATATGATTTTTGTCGACTCTAAGCAGTCTTCAACCTCTCCCTAATGATCTTAACTTTCTTCATTGTCTCATGAACCGAATTTGGACCAATCAAAGCTGCCTCACCTACCTCAAACCAACCAATAGGAGATCTACACCTCCGACCATAAAGTGTTTGATAAGGGGCCATCTGGATGCTAGAATGAAAATTGTTATTATAGGAAAATTTGATAAAAGGTAAGTGATCATCCTAATTACCTTTAAAATCAATCACACAAGATCTCAACATATCCTCTAAGGTCTTAATAGTACGCTCTGTCTTGCCATCATCTATGGGTGAAAAGTTGTGTTAAGCTTAACCTAAGTACCAAGACCTTTCTGAAATGATCTCAAAAATTGGGATGTAAATTGAGTACCCCTATCTGAAATGATAGACAATGGAACCCTATGCAATATGACTATCTACGAATGTAGAGTCTCGCATAATCCTCTGTTGAATCAGTATTCTTAATTGCCAAGAAGTGGGATAACTTAGTCATCCTATCGATAATCACCCAAATAGAATCATGCTTCCTGTGAGTATGAGGTAAGCCTGTAATGAAGTCCATATTGATCGCTTCCCACTTACAAGTAGGAAGATCAATATCATAAATCATACCACCTAGTCACTGATGTTTTACCTTCACTTGTTGACAGTTTGGACACTTAGCCACAAAATCTGCTATGTTCCTCTTTATGCCATTCCACCAATAGACTTCCCATAGGTCACGGTACATCTTGGTGGCACCCAAGTGAATAAAATACCTGGAGCTATGAGCCTCTATCAAGATTCAGTGTCTCAACCCCTCTATGTTAGGAACACAGAATCGGCCCTGATATCGAAGCCCACTATCTCCCTCTTGGGAGAAACCTCTACTCTCTAGTGATGGATTGCACCCTTTAACTGGTGCAAAATAGTATCACTTTCTTGCTTCTCTTTCACTTCAGCTACCAAAGATGATTTGAAACCATTCGAAACCATTCTGAACAATCATACCACCATCTGTCGAATTCATAAGGAAAACTCTTAATCTAGCAAGTCTATGAACATCCTTGGACAAATCCTTCTTTCTATCCTTAACCGAAGACACACTACCCATAGACAACCTACTAAGTGCATCCGCCACTATATTGGCCTTACCAGGATGGAAAATCACACTCATATCATAATCCTTAAGAAGCTCAATCCATCTCCTTTGATGAAGATTCAATTCCTTTTGAGTGAACACATACTGACGACTCTTATGATTGGTGAATATATCCACATGAACACCATACAAGTAGTGTCTCTAATTTTTCAAAGAAAAAATCATAGCCGCTAACTCAAGATCATGAGTAGGGTAGTTCTTCTCATGAGTTTTAAGTTGTTTGGAAGCATAAGCAATCACCCTACTAGGCTACATCAAAACACAACCCAAACCAACACTAGAAGCATCACAATACATAGCAAAGTCATCTAAGTCCTCGAGTAGAGCCAAAACTAGAGTTGTCATCAACCTAGTCTTAAATTCTTGAAAGTTCTTCTCACATAGATCAGACCACTGAAATTTTACCTTCTTCTTAGTTAACCTAGTCAATGGGGAAACTATGGAAGAAAACCCTTCCACAAATCTCCTGTAGTATTCAGCCAAGCCCAAAAAGCTCCTAATATCTGATGGGGAAATGGGTTTAGGCTAGTTTTTCACTGCCTTTATCTTTTGCGAATCCACTCGAATACCATCTCTAGTCACAATATGACCTACAAAAGCAACAAACTGCATCCAAAACTCACACTTTATGAACTTAGCAAATAACTGTCGATCCTTAAGAGTTTGCAACACAACTCTCAAATGGTCTGCATGCTCTTCCTTACTCCGAGAGTAGATAAGAATGTCATCAATGAAAACCATCACAAATATATCCAAACACTGTTTGAACACACGGTTCATCAAGTTCATAAAGGATGTAGGAGCATTCGTTAGTCCAAAAGTGATAACCATAAATTCATAATGACCATACCAAGTTCTGAAAGTTGTATTTGGAATGTCACACTCTCAAACACGGAGCTGATGATAACCAGAGCTGAGGTCAATCTTAGAAAATTAACAAGAACCCTAAAGTTGGTCGAACAAGTCATCAATCCTAGGGATGGGATACTTATTCTTGATTGTGACCTTGTTCAATTGATGGTAATCAATACACATTCTGAGGGAACCATGTTTCTTACGCACGAATAGGACAGGAGCACCCCATAGAGAGATGTTGGGTCAAATAAAACCCTTATCAATGAGGTCTTTTAACTGATCTTTCAATTCCTTAAGCTCCACTGGAGCCATCCTATAAGGAGGAATATAGATAGGCTACATATATACGAGAAGGTCTATCCCAAAGTCAATCTCCCACTCGGGAGGGACTCTGGGCAAATCCTTGGGAAACACTTCAGAAAACCCATTAACAACAATAACTGACTGGAGAGATGGGGTTTCAGACTCCATGTCTATAACATGAACTATATGATAGGCATAACCCTTAGAAATCATCTTCCTAGCCTTGAGATAAGATATGAAACGACCCTTTGAGGATTGAGGACTACCTTGCCACTCTAAGACAGGCTTATTTGGAAACTTAAAACTAACAACTCTAGCATGTCAATCAACTAAGGAATATAATGCATACAACCAATACATCCCGAGAATAACATCAAAATCAGTCATCTCCAACTCTACTAGATCCATTGAAGTGACTCTATGAAGGACTGAGATAGGGCAATTTTTTGTAAATTCTTTTGGCTAGGATTGACTCACCAACAGGAGTAGAAACACAAAAGGGTTCTAAGAGTTGTTCGAGAGAGAAGACTTTCAACATACTAGTGACAACGTCCGAGGAACTCTCCTGGTCCTGGCGAGATAGCATGGCATATAGGTAGTTCTAGCACTGACCACCACCCAAACTTAAAACAGTGCCCTACTAGGCCAGATGACCTGCCTGGGCTGCTGGAGCAGATTGAGTCCTTCTACATCTCTATCCGTTCTTAGCTGAAGGGCAATCTCTAATCATATACCCAACTTGTCCATACCTAAAGCATCCACCAGGGCCCAAATAGCACTCTCTCGGGTGATGCTTCCCACACTTGTTGCAAATAGGGTAGGATAGCCCTTTTGCAACACTTCCCTAAGACTGCGAACTCGATCCTCTGCCTGACTGATCATGCCTAGGCCTTGAGGCCTACGTAAGAACACTAGCTGAAGAATGCACAGGTCCTGATGAACTCTTTTAAAGTAAAGAACGGTGTCTGCCTCTGGACTTATGATGGCTAAAACCTGAACTCTCTAACCTAACCCTCTTGTTCTCTCTTGCGATTTCCCTCAACTTATCTCCCTCAATCTGCTGAGCATGAGTTATAAGTCTAGAAATATCTATGTCACCCAAAAGCATAGCAGACCTGCACTATTTTTCACCAAATTTAACACCTCATTAATGAACTTGCTCATCTGATCCCTCGGATCAGCCACCATAGAAGAAGCATACCTAGAAAGTTGGGTGAACTTCAATCCATATTCCTAAACCGACATAAAGCCTTGCCTCAAATTCATGAACTCTTTGGCCTTAGCTTCCCTCAACTCCCTAGGAAAGAACCGATCAAGAAAATCTCTCTCAAAGCACTCCCAAGTCATAGTGACCACATACCTATCCCTAGTATCCTTCCACTGAGTATACGAAATATGAGCTACATCCTTGAGCTGATAGAAAGCTAGCTCCACACCATCAACACCAACAACTTGCATCACATCAAAATATTCTTCACCTCATCCATGAAATTTTGTGGGTCTTCACCAACCTTAGAACCCCAAAACTCAGGAAAGTTCATATAGATGAATTCTCAAACCCTAAAAACGACTATCCTACCAGAAGGGATAGTGGGAACAGGTGCCTGTTGATCGACCTGAGTGGCAATAGTCTAAGCTAGCATATGAATGGTGTTTCAGAACTCTGCATGAATGACCTCGGGGTCTAAACTGGATGATTAACATTTTGGGTAGCTCTTCGAGGTATGGCACGGCAAGAAGGCATAATTTGAAATGCATAAGAATTGGGTTAGAGAAGTAATAGAGTTAAACTCTACCGCATGATATTGATCATGAAATAAGTGATGTTTTTCCTAAAACATCTCATAGCATCCTTCTCATAGATGTGGTGTGCTTCACACCCATAAAAGAGACTCTACTTGATGCGGCTTTTAGACACCCTAGGACTCTTGAACCTGGCTTTGATATCAAGTTTGTCATACCCTGAGACTACCCTCTAGGCATAACATGGGACTCGGGACCACAAGTTCCCCAAGTTAACCCTTGGCTTTAGCATGACGTAACATAACATGTATAACAATAACGGAAGCATAAAAAGAGGAGTAAACATATTAACTCAAGCATAAGCATAAAAGATCTAGGAATGCCACAATTTGAAACATAAAATCCCAAATAATTATCTATATCTGAAAAACCTCTAAAACTATCATAATGAGTTACTGGGATACGACTTCAGCTAACTCTAAGTGTTGAAATAAAGGAACTTACTATCTAAGAATCATACTAGTCCTCGAATAAATGAGGACTCACCAAATCAAACCGGATGGCCTGCGACCTCTAGCTACGAGCCTGGGAGTGGGAACCTAAATCTGCATTATCAAAGGATACAGCGCAATAATATGCGTCAGTACTATAGGATGTACTAAATATGTAAGCTATGAAGAAGTATGGTAAAAACATACTTAAAACATATTTAAAGCTGTGTTCATGCATAATAAGAGAATTCATATTTAAAGGTTGTATTTTAAATAAAAATCATAAAATAGAAGCCAACTTCAAAGTAGAATAGCATAAGAGTTAAAATCTTGAAAGCAATCATATGGGAGTTTCTATTAACCAGCATAAACCATGATGATCTACATGGAGTCCAGCGTCATGCGCCCACAATAAAAAAGGTTGTCCTAACCAGCCAAAGTTAGAACCATGTCATAAGAATCCTGTCATAAGCCGCAAAGGGCAACCTATGTTAGCAACGTAGTTTTGGACTTGAATTATCTGAACCCTTATTGCTCGGTGCTAAATAATACTCCTAAAACAATACATAAATCTCATATAGTACTTGTGACATATCTAATGCCAAAACTATTTGAAAAGCATAAGGACATTTATGACGTCATGCAAATCTAAATTCATAAATTTTAAAGCTTAGCATAGCTATAATTCAAAATATACTTTTCTTTCTAAATTCCTAACTTGAAGAATTAGGCATGCAAATTCATGATACTTGAGGTCATGTTATCTAAACATGCCAATTTTATTTGAAAATATGCAATTTAGTGAAATCATGCTATAACTTATTCTCAATACATGGGCTTTTGAAAAAAAATTAAGGAATCTCAAATAAATTATGGGTAAAGGATGAGAAACCATGAAGTGATACTTTAAAACTGAATACATAAGATTTCCCCAATTTGGGTAAGAACCCTAATTTCACAAGTTCATAAATCAAAGTAAAAACTTAGGGTTTTGGGTAAAAGGGTGAAAGGAATCCCTTATTAAATACCCACATACCTGAATTGAATCTTTCTAAACCTTAGATGAGAAGAATGGAGTCTTGAAGATGAATCCTCAACTTGGAGCTTTGGAGGATGGAGATATTTTCCTCTTTTACAAGTGGAATGAGAGTTTTGAAAAGAACTTAGGCTAATTAGGGATAAAACCCTACCAAAAGAGTCCAAAATGACCTCACTTAAGAGTTAAAAGGGTGGGTAATTATAAAAATACCACTGCATAAAAGCTTGGAAAAACAAACTTAAAATCTTGGCTTTAGGTTCTATGGACCTTTTACACAAACCATTGATAGAACCACGGTTTGTAAATAAGAGTCGTGGTTCATGAGCCTCAAATGCAAGCTGCAGATCAATTTCTATGAGCGAACATTATGGCTCATGGAATCATCCACGAGTAGTAGAAATCATTCGTAGTTCATTGAGGGGAAGACAACTCTCAGGTATGTTTCTACGAGTTAGTTCCACGATCCGTGGATCCGTCCACAAACCGTGAAACCCACCCGTGGTTCTCAGACCTGAGGGTGGTCTACAGTACTGGTTTCATGAGTCTTTTCCATGACTCATTGTTCCATCCACGGCTCATAGCCTTTACTTGTGATTCTTGGATGTTCAGAATTTTTCAGCGATCCAAAGTTTAAAAGCTAAATCAAATTCGAGAGTGTTACACTAGGAGCCCTACATCATTTCATATGCACATATAGAGTTTTGATTATTAACACGATGTAAGAACCAAATGTTAAACATGTCTCAAATAAGAACTGGTAGTGTTTATGACAAATAAATACTGAAGAACGAGCTCCTTAACATATCTATTGCAAGAGCTTACTACAAAAGTACATTGGAAGTGAAGGAACCAGGTCCTTCACAATAGACTATTGAAGATTATCGATCAAGTGCAAAGTTGATTCCAAGGGTATGAAGGATTCCTTGAGGGACTACGGATAACTCACATGGATCAAGGAATAAAATATCAATATGGAAATATTACCATATTTGCACACATGGAAAGTTCTTAGGAAATAGGATAAGCCAAGTGGAAGATGATGTGTGAATGGAAACCAAGTTAGAGAAGGATTCGATTTTTGAATTCTTAAACTAATCATTGGTTTATTTAGAGGAGAAGAAGCGGTCATTCCTACTCCTATATAAAGCATAACAATGATGTTGTGGAAGACAAGAGGAGACTCAACTATATAAATGAAGAGAGAATATTTTTAATGTCTACAAGTAAGAGAGATTTAACTAGAAACGTCAAGAAGAACAAGTTCCTATTAATATTTATCATTATAGTTCTTGTTGTCTACTTTGACTCTAAGCTTAAATTGTAATTATTTACATTCTTAGAGAATTTGTATTAGGAGTTTGAATTGTAAGGGTTTCAATATTGGGTAGAGTCTTGAAAGAAATAGCTACAATTAGGGAGAATTGTGAGGGGAAAGGTGCTACAAGGTAGTTCCGTAGTTATAGAATTGTAACATAATAAGTTGCAAAACTTAGTGAAAATTTTGGAGAAAAGCCCACAAGGGTATGTTTTGCTTTTGGACTCCTAGGAGCAAGGAGTTTTCCATGTAAAATTCTTGGATTGATTATTTATTCCATATTTACTTCTTGAATAGTAATTGAAGAAATTGGTTTTTCAGTACATAGGTGGAAGCATAAAACAACAATTGGTGTCAAACCAGGTTCTTTCAAAAGGCTAACACCTTGAAATACTAAAGATAGTTGCACCGCTGGGAGTTCAAGAAATACAATCAACTATAAGGTCATAAGAAAATATTATGATTGGTGGAAGGACATGATGCACAATTATATTGTTGGAGAGGACCTGGAGCTATGGGATATTATCTTCAGGGTCCAAAAAAAACTCCATAACCACATATAGTAAACGCAAGAAGACTTTCTCCAAAGCAAGAGAAGACTACAATGATGAACACATTAAGGCAGTCTAAGAGAATTTCAAGGTAAAAATGATACTTATTCAGGGTACTGGACTTGATGAATATAGTAGGATCTATTCTTGTAAACTACCAAGGAATTGTGTTTCTCAAGTCAAGAAGTCAAAATTTTCCTAGTTGAACAGGCAATATGAGTTGTTTAAGATGAATTAAGGAGAATCCCTTTTAGATTTGTTCAATAAATTCACTAATATTACTAATAAATTGAATTCTCTTAGAGAGGCCACTCCTTTAAACAGAAGGATTGAAAAACTTCTAGATATCTTCCTGAACGAGAGAAGCAAGGTTAATGCAATAATAGAGGCAAAAGATTTGGAACAATGATTATGATCAAACTCATGGAAAACTTGAAGACCTATGAGATGTTTTTTTAACCTATGATATGAATAATCTCCAAAATAAGAATAATGTTCCACCAAGAAGGATATAAACCTGGTACTGAAAGCCACCCAGAATCAAGAAGTTGATGAGCAAGATATGGAAGTGTTCACTAGAAGGTTCGAAATGATGATCAAGAAAGGAGGATTTTCAATAGAAAAAACATCTCAAATCCAAGAGCAGCTGACACCAGACAGGGAAAACACAAAAGTATGCCACATGTGTAGGATTCTGGACCACTTTATTAAGTAGTGACTATAAAGTGAAACTGAATGAGAATGAATATTCTTGACAGAGGAATGAATATTATTGACAAAGGAATCAGGACCACACCCTGACTATTAGTCAAACAGACTAAGTAATAAAGAAAGCCTTGATAGACATGGGAAACTCCTAAACTGATGATGAGGATGATAAGGTTGAAGAGGATAACCAGTCCCTGATAGATAAAGAAGAATATGACTTAGAGAATATCTTAGTACTAATGGCCAATTTTGACTCACACTCTGAAGATGACAACTGTGAGGTAAACTTTTCTGAGATAAAAAATGACATCTATACATATTCTAGCAAGAAACTAGAGTGTGACTCACATTGTCATTGACGCCTCTTAGGGTCTCTATACTGAAAGAGATAAATTTTTAGATGCATACATTGTGGTTTATTTGAATCAAAAAAGCCTAAAAGTAAAAAGAACCTAGAAAATATGATTAATACTCTGCAGAACTAGGTTCTCACACTGAGTATGAAAAATTTGAGTTGGAGACTAATAAGGAGAAGTTTATATATGCGCCTTCTAAAGGAAAAGATCATGCTAAGACATGTAAGAGAACCTAGATACGATGATAAGAGTAGTCAGAGAATATCTTCATGATGAGATAAAAGGAACAATGAACTTCAAGAAGATTTGAAGAGGTTCAGTAATGAACTAAAATAAGCTCTCCAATTGACGAAATCCTCAAAAATATTGACATTTGTGCATGCAAACCACAGTAGTAACAACAAGGGGCTTAGGGTACAAAGAGGTTAAAATATCAATAATCCGAAATGCATGAAGGCATCTATCCCTTACAAATGTATATGCTTACACTGTGGAATGAATGGACATCTCATGGATTCATGCAAGGAAAAAGTCAAGGTGATTCAGAGAAACATATTGTATGTTGAGAAATTAAAAAAGAAGAACCTAGTTCCTCATTGAAAGGTGTAAAACAGCTAGGACAAACAAAAAGGCACTCTTCTTATCTTTCTTCTCACACAAAGGAACCCAAGCAAGTCTGAGTTCCCAAAATACATCTCTAATCTAAAATGAAAGGCCAAGGTGAATGGAACAAAAGGGCATGTGGTAAGGTCTTAACACAAAACAAGAGAAAGAGAAAATATCCTCTTACCAAAAGCCAATAACATGGGAGTATATGATTAATCATGGATATTGAAAATTTTCAAAAATCCCACTCCATGGTAAATTAAAGATATGATTTATGAAAGACCATCTACTAAGAGTGCCACAAAATATGATGAAGGAAACAATATTCTGATCACTCCAGGGAATGAATAGTTACTGAACTGGAAACCTGTTTCTTTGAAGAAAAAGGCATAAAGAATTCTACAAAGCACGCACCTATCATAACTCCTCTGAAGAATCAACCATTGGGTCTTTTGGTTCACAAAATTAATTCATTAGTTTGTCCCAATATAGTGTGATATGCAAGCTTCTAGGATGATTCATAGACTACAAAAACTCAGGTTCAATGAAGATAAAAAGAAAGTGTCCATGTTATCTTTGATAAATCTAATTGATTGATAAATGAATGAGCTTGAAAGAGGAGAAGGATGATCAAAATATAGGTGGTACACAGATGTATGGCAACAAATCAGATAAAGAACATCTTGCGGATATGAGAAATTATGCAAGAACCTAGATTTTTAAAAATTGTGCATGGCGAACAATCGCTAAGGGGAACTAGCCATGTTTATAGAATTAATAAAAGTCCATATACCCGTGAAGAGCTCACCAAAACTTTAAAGAAAGGAATAGCCTGGAACTTGATTTCATCAAAATGAATTGAGCACACTCGTGATTCCCTCAATGATTATCTATGAATAATCACGGACTTGATGGTTTAAAGTGAGAATAATTTCTAGCTCGATCTTTTTTGATTTGTGAATATATCAACATGAACTCCATAGAGATAGTGACTCTACATATTCAATGAAAATACAATTACTTCTAATTCTAGATCATGTGTTGAGTAATTCTTTCCATAATTTTTGAGTTGTCTAAAAGCATATGCAATTATCTTACCCTGTTTCATCAACAAATAACCCAAACTTACTCTAAAGCATCACAACATATCACATACCCCTCTCTGTCTTCTAGTAAAGCCAATACTGGTGTTTAAGTTAATCTATCTTTTGAATCTCAGAAGCTCTTCTCAAACTTTCTTGACCATTGGAACTTGGTTAATGTATGAGTTAATTTAGTTAATAGGAAAGCAATATAGGAGAAGACTTCAACTAATCTTCTGTAATAACATGCTAAACCCAAAAAACTCCTAACATCTGTGGAAGTTGTAGGTCTAGGTCAACTCTTCAAAACCTTTATCTTCTGGAGGTCCACCTGAATACCTTCAGTGGAAACCATATGATCAAGGAATGCCACTGAACTTAACCATAAGTCACATTTAGAAAAAATATCATAATATTGATAGTTCTTAAGTGCTCATAATACAACTCGGAGATGCTCTGTATGATCCTCTTTTCATCTATGAGTACAATTACAAACTTATCCAAAAAGGGGTTGAAGACCCTATTTATTAGGTCCATGAAAGTTTCAGGGGTATTAATTAAACCAAAGTACATAACAAGAAATTTAAACTCCATATACCGAGTCTAGAAGGCTCTCTTCGGAATGTATGCTTCCAAGATTTTAAAGTGATGATACCCAGATCTTTAGTAGATCTTAACAAAAGCATCCGGAAACCTGAAATTGATCAAATAAGTCATCAATTCTAAGAAAGGAATACTTATTTCTTATAGTGACTTTATTCAACTGTCAATAATTGATACATATTTGTAGTGACCCATATTTGTTTTTTGACAAACAGAACTGGTGCATGCCAAGGTGAGATACTGGGTTGGATGAAATAGTTATCAAGGAGATCTTTTAATTGTTCTTTCATCTCCCTTAATTCAAATAGAGCCATTTTGTAAGAAGGGATTGATATTGGTTGAGTACCAAGATAAAAATCAATACCAAAGTCGATCTCTCTGACTAGAAAAACTCCCTGAGGTTCTCTAGAAACACCTTTGGATATTTATTTACAACAAATACAGATTGAGAGTCAGTACTTCTTTCTCAACACTAATAAAATTAACTCAAAAAGGATGATATAAACATCCCTTCAAAATAAATTTTCCTTTTGGAGCGAGGTATGGTCTAGGGAAATCTGGGTAATGATTAGGTAACATGTCCTATTTTAAGCTAGTTTTCCATTTAGCTAAGACATAAAGGAGTCCGAGGGTCTTTTTGAAATCAAATTCGGGTAAGTAGAACTCTCGGTATTGAGGTTGATGTGAAAGGGTTATTCCAGAACATCAAGAAAATGAGTGTGTTGTAAAATGGACAAATTTGGGGGACTTTACGACTTTCTTTCCCGTGTTAATTGCTTTGACACATTGTTGTAGCGACCTCCGCTATAGCAGAGAAATTACCACTATAGCAGATGGTTTCGCTACAACGGAACTGCTATAGTGGAGCGTGATGGAATTTAATGCATAAACTTCCCCAAAATAGTCAGCTTTTCATCAAGATGTTTTGGGAGAAGGGCAAGGCGACATTGGGTGTTTTTCATCAGTTTTCCACCAATTTGCATCCTAAAGGTAATAATTCTACTCCCCAAACTCTGTACTATCTTTCCTACACTATAGAACTACTAGGGGTGGACTTAGGGAAAGGTTTAGAATGACCGAGGATCGTAGTTTCTGGGGAAGGAGGGGATTCTAGGGTGTAGAAGTTCTTGGGTGTTGTTGATTCCATTAGATTATGATCATGTGACCTTAATTATCTAAATGTATCCATTAAAAATGGTAGGAATAGGTGGATTCATAGTGGGAAAGCCCGGAAAAAGGGTGGAATAATTAGGGTTGGCTTGGGGTTTAGGATTTTGCATAATCAGGGTAACTAGTAGGCCATAAGGATTGATTTTTGGTTATTGTGTGTTGTTTTAGACAAAGAACTGGCAAGAACTTTGGGAAACGAGAAAGCTCCGATTGAGTAGAGCTTGGAATATTTAGAGGTAGGTGATGGTTATTAATTTCTAATATGCATTATGTGTTCACGTACTATTTTGTAGTAGTGTATGAGTTGCATGTTTATGGAATGAATTGTGAATGTCTAGCTGTCCAGTAATTAGTCTTGTGAAATGAACTTTCTTTCTTTGCTTGTTGGTTTTACAAATATATTTTTTCATTGGTTACGATTGATTGGACTTGTTATTACATTTGGTTGGCTCGGGTACCACACCTGGTATGGATATACTAATAATTGGCTCAGGTACCACGCTTGGATGGAAATTACTAACAGTTGACTCGGGTACCATGCCTGGTATGGGAATTTCTAATGGTTGGCTAGGGTACCACGCCTGGCATGGGTTGTTTTAATTGAATTACTATTTTCTTTCGATGGTTCCATGAGTGGACCGAGTTGTATTCTTGAATTGTGAATTCTACATATGGTCCATGAGATGCTGGGTGATTTTATTTAAATGTGAGTTTGGTCTTAGTGTAGATCAGGATTACATGTCTAACACTTAGGTGATGTTAGGGGGATCCTTGGTGGGTCTGGGTTTTGTGAAAAAAGGTATATGTCATTGTTTTTTGGGTGGGGTCAATGGTTGCTTTTTGTTCTTGTGTTTAATGAGCTAAGGGAGGGACTTAATAACTGGTTACTTGTTGACTTGTTACATGTTTCCTGTACCTTACTATGTTATGGTTTACTTTTCATATTATGTTTATTGGTGTTGGACGATGATCGTACCAGTACACGTTGTTTGTGTACTTACTCTGCACTTTCTTTTCTTTTGTGACTACATGCAATCTTTCGACGGCTGACACGCGACCTCACCTATAGTCCCAGTGATTTCAGACATCAAGGCTGAGCTGCTTTAATCGAGCTACTTTGGTTTCTTCATGTTAGTTGTAGCCCACTTGTTTCGGGATTAGACCTTTCTTATTTTGGGGTTGCAACCCCGTATTTTCTAGACAATTAGGTAGAATGTTTTGGTACGATGACTTTTAGGTTCTAGGGAAGATTTTTCCGCAGTTTACGATAAAATATTGAGATTTTATTGCTAGTTTATTTTATGCATTGGTTTTAAGCTGCTAGAAAGGTTAGGTGTTCGGTAGGTATTAGTCCGCTCACCAGGGGTATTAGGTGGTTGGCACTCACGGTGGTCTGGGTCATGATAAAGATGATATCAGATCCCTAGTTTTGTTGATCTTATCATACCAAAACAGGTCTAGTAGAGTCTTGCAGAACGGTGCGGAGATGTCGATACTTTTCTTCGAGAGTCTATAGGACTTTAGGAAACTATCTCTTCTTTCTTCCTTCGTGCTATAACGTGATTCCATTTGGTATCTGAACTCGTTCACTCTTTTCTCTGCAGATGGTTAACACAAGGAACAATGGAGTAAGAGGAGAGGTCCCAGCTTTTAGAGGAAGAGAAAGGGGCAGGGGTAGGGGCCGAGGTAGATTGACACCCGCCAGGGATGGAGCTCAAGCGTCTGCAGGAGCACGTGAGGCGACCTCTCCCCCACCCCAGGATCAGTCTAAAGAAGAGTTCGAGGTTGCTGTTGAGGAGGGTGTAGAGAAGGCGGAGGCAGCACCGGCTGGAGGTGCAGGCCTTCCCCCTATCAAACACGAAGAATTTCGGCAAGTACAGTCCTTCCTGAGTGGGTTGGTTGGTGCTGGAGACAACCCTACGGGGATAGAAGATCAGGTTTTGAGTACTCATCCAGTGGCTACTATAGCTCCTAGAATAGATGCGACATCGGGCATAGATAACTTCTTCAGACAAATTCTAGGTCCGGTCATGACAGTGAATGAGCATGAGATGCTGACCAAGTTCCTTAAGCTGAAACCTCCTACATTTTAGGGTACTGAAAATGAAGATGCTTATGAGTTCATATTGGACTGTTATGAGAGGCTGCACAAGCTGTGTATTGTGCAACAACATAGGGTTGAGTTTGTCACTTTTCAGTTGCAGGGTGATGCTAAACACTGGTAGAGGTCTCATGTGGAATGTCAATCATCTGTTTTTGCCCCACTGACTTGGGAGGAATTTCATGCTCTCTTCTTAGAGAAGTATGTGACTCGTACTTTGAGAGATTACAAAAAGGATGAGTTCCTGGATCTAGAGTAGGGTAACATGTCGGTCTCTGCTTATGAGGCTAAATTTTATGCCTTGTCTCATTTTGCTACACAGTTGTTGGGTTCTGAGGAGGAGCGGATTTGGTTATTTGTGAAGGGCTTTAATATGGATTTACAGGTGTTGTCGGTGCACATGACTTCAGCGGGGAAGAGCTTCAATCAGGTAACAAATTATGTTAAGAATTTAGAAGGAGTCAAGCAGGTTGGGTAGGCTAAAGTGTTAGCAAAGAGGCCCCAGAATGATGGAAACTTCAGTGGCTCGCACTCCAGGGGCCACAATCAGCAGGTGTACTCTTCCCATTTTATTTAGTCAGCTCTGTCAGCTGCTACAGGTGGTCGTCCAAGAACTAATCAGCAGTTTTCAACTCCTAAAGCCAGGGAGCTTCTTACACATCTACCAGCAGGCCTACACTTGATCGCGGTTGTTTTCATTAATCTAGGCCATTTTAAGAAAGAATGCCCTCACACACAGACTGGTCATCAGGCGCAGCAGAAGTCTAAGGCTGTGGTACTGGCAGGTAGAGGTGTTTATTCTAGAGGTCATCTACTAAATGGGCGAGGTAACTTTTAGAGAGGTCAAGGAGATAGGGGAACGATGGTGCGAGTAGGCATGTGGCATAGCCAGCCAAGGAAGTAGCTTGAATTGATGACCAAGCTCAGTATTATGCTTTTCAAGGGAGGTCTGAGGTGGAGGAATCAGACGCAATGATCACAAGTACAATTCTTTTCTGTGATAGGATGGCTTCAATACTTTTTGACCCAAGTTCTACCTACTCTTATGTGTCTGTGAATTTTACTATGGGTCTGGACTTGATTTGTGATATCCTTGATTCCCTTATCCATGTTTCCACCCAGTTGGAGAGTCTGTGATTGTGACTCATGTTTATCGTGCTTGTTCTGTAATTTTTGTGGGGTTGCATACTTGGGTAGACTTGGTAATTATGTATATGGTAGACTTCAATGTCATTCTGGGCATGACCTGGTTATCCCCTTATCATGTTGTATTGAATTGTAACACCAAGATTGTGGCTCTAGAGATTCCAGGTAAGGATAGGCTAGATTAGGAAGGTGTGTACATGCCTAGGCCGTCCAAGATAATATCATTTGTTCGGGCTAGAAAGTTACTGGGGAGAGGGTGTTTAGCCTTTTTGGCTCATCTCTGGGATGATAGTGTGGAGTCCCAATCTATTGAGTCAGTTTCGGTTGTTTCAGAGTTTCAAGAGGTGTTTCCGGTGAATTTGCCTGGTGTTGACACCCATTTTTACCCTCTACATTACGAATTAATCTTGATGCTTTTTGAATTTTAAACAATTTTTGAAATAATTGTTTTTAAAAAGGATAAAACATTTTCAAATCAACTTTATAATAGTTCGGAGTAATAATTTATATCTTCTATATTTAATTATGTGGAATTTACATAAATTTACTTAAAGAAATATTTCAAAGATTAAATGTGTGGTTTTCCTCTAAATTAATTCAAAATGAGATTAATTGAGTAAATTAATTTTTCATAACCGTAAGTGAGGTAATTATGTGTTAAACATGATAATTATTGCAAATTATTTATGTTTAAAGAGGCTCGGGAATTAATTTTAACTAATTTATCCTTATTTCTATTTTAGCCTAAATCTCTAAAACCCTTTAAAACCTAGGCGAATTTCACCTAATTACTCCTAATTTGGTTGTTCCCTAAAGACCAAATGGCCACATTTTTGCAAATGTGGCCACATTCTAAATGTCCTTATATCACCTTATAACAACCACTCTCAAAACCTTTGTTACAGCCAGCCATTTGGGCCAGCAATTCATCCAACCCGCTGGCCCATTCCCATTTTTCCTCAGGCCACACCCTAAAACGCCTATACCCGGACCAATTCCCTTACTCTTCATTAGCATATACTCTCACCTACACATACACCTCACATATACTTCTCCACCTATATTCCCCAAATGCCTCATGCGATCCCTAATTTCCTAGAAAAGGATGTAGTGTACCAACTAACGCGCCTAGTACAATAGCTCACCTCCCTCACCTTCACTCCATCGTCTTTTTCCTCTCTTCGTACAGAACCAAATTAAACCCTAACACCGCTACTCTAAAACTCGTAACTATGAGCAACAATAGTAGCAAATGACAATAATCCTCAACCTCCATCGAAATTCCCAAACGTCGACCAAGATGACAAGCTGGCAACTTCGAAGGTTCTAGAAACAGCCCTATGTGGAAATTTCTCCATGATTTGAGCACAAATTTGTACAATTTTATTGCTTCTCAAGGTTATCCCTAGAGGAATTTTGAAACTCATCAAGCGAAATTCCCATTTTCCCCATTTGTCCCCCCCCCCATTTCACCAGAAAAATTTCCTATATAAACCCTCCCCTTTCATTGTGTGAGATAGCTGAAATTTTGGGGAAAAACTTGGAGATTTTGGTAGAGCATTCTACTAATCTCACGTAACCAAAGTTTTAGAGAGAAATACACTACAAATTAAAGTTCCGTTGAAATTGTTTCAAGTTCTGGTGGTGGTAGAATTTTTCGACGAAGCTTAAAGTCTAAGTTCGCTGCTCAAAAATAGGTTAAAGCTTCATCACTTGTATTTCTTTCAGTGTTACAATGTGAAGCTTATCGTTTTTACTGTAAGTTTGTGCCTCTCTCTGGACTGGTTTTGTTTGAAGGAGGATGTGTCCATTATGGTAAAGATTTAGGATTTGGAATCCCTGGTTGGTTGGCTATTTGTAGTTGTTGTTTAGATATTCAAAAATTGAGATTTTCTTTCCTTATGTTACTCACTATTTTGAGGTCATTTACACATGTTTATTTGAGGTGGCTGCCAAGTTTTAAAAATCCTCGAATTTGTTATATCATTGTTCTTCTTGCTTCTGGTTGTGTGTGCATTTCATATGAACTTCGTTATATAGCTTATGTGCATAGTATAAACCTTCTTAAAAGTCTTCTTGGTTTACATTGCTAAGTAAGATTTATTAAAACAAAAATTCAGCCTTTTGAGGATTGCTCTTTAGCTCTTCCTGAGGGACGAATGATAGAACGAAATTGAATCTTTACCATAGTTTCAAGTTTTGTTCCCTAAGTGCTGTAAAGAATCATGATAGATTGCAGGTTAAGCTCTTGTGCGTGAAGCTTTGTTTCAAATTTTAGTTGGCCACTGAAAAAAATAAAATAAAACTAGAATTTTCTATGATGTGTGTTCATCTTCTAGTTCTTCACTTGAGATTTTAGATAAACAATGGTTTCTTTCTTATTCTATTTCTCTCATTTGTCCAGGCTATTTTTTTTAGAACTTACAGTAATGGAAGTTTAACTTTTTGGGTGCATGACATCTATTTAGGTCGAGTTTAGTGTTGGATATGTTTCCTTGATGTGTTGTCCATATCAAGCTAGAATTACATCTTACAAAAGATTTGATCCTTGCTTTGAATGAAAACCTACTTCCCCCTGCCTTAATCGACATGAGTTGAGCATGTTCTTTTCTTTTCTTTTAGAAAGAATGAAATGAGTGGTCAGGGTTAAGTTGGAAAGTGTCTTCTATATTTCAATTCATTGATGCAATAGTATGTCCTCTGAGTATTGAACTCTATGTTGCAATCTGTTTGGGTGTTGGTTTTACTACTCGAAATTTGGAGTAAAGTAAATGTGATTTTTAATTACTCTAAACTTCTCTTCAGTTTTTGAGTTCCTTTCCATTAAGAATACGTATGTTTAAGCATGGAAATCACTCGAGAAATGACCTGATTCAATTTTGTCTTCTCCATTTGAATAACTTGTTTGGGATGGCTTTGTTCTTCTTCCCTTCCCCTCTTCCTTATATGCACTACATACCATAGCTTCTTCTCTTAAAAATATGTTTGACAAGTTCAAATTTTGAGAAACAACATTCAGTGTAACATGTTTTTCTAGCATGAGTAGGAAGAGTATGACATAATGTATGCTTAAGCTACTTGAAGCATGTATCTTTTATCAAGTCAAAATCTGAGATTCAGTTATTAAAAATAAGCGTAAATTAGCTTTAAACTCTCCCATCTCTAGTCCCGAATTTGTAAAAATTATTGAGAGGCTCAGGTTTTCTAACTCAAAGTTCCTTCCAGTTGTCTTTGTGTCCATTATCCTCACCTCTAGTATGTTTTATGTGTTTTCTAGCATGTCAAATGTCTTGAATTTCTTTTCATTTGAATGAATCAGTGTGTAGTCTGATAAGTAGGTTATGTTTGGGGTTATGAATCGATTTTGAATTCAATCTTCTTTAGTTACATGATTTGTTTTTAAAAAGCTTAGATTATCTCCCTGTTTCCCTTTGTGTAATTTCCATGTTGTAGCTCTATTACCTATTAAATCACTATTAAAGTCAATAGATTCCTTTTGAGTGTTATGATCAAATTGAGGTGTGGTTTCAGACTGAGTTTTCCTTTTCTCAAACCGAAAAATACATCGATGTGCTTTGCGTGATTTAAATGGAGTTTAAGTGTTTGTTTCATTTAATTGATTTTCGACTAAATTAGATGCCAACTACATTGTTCATCCTTGTCTAAGTCCATGAAATGTGGAAAACCATGTGGTTTTATGTTATTTTGAGTTTGCTATTTTACTCGGTCAAAGTAAATCTACATAACATGTGGTTCAATTTTTTGTTAATTTAAGAGCTATGAGATCCTGCGTTTGATTGATTGGCTTATTAAATGTTGAGTACATACTAATTCCCTGTTATCTTCTTTTTCATGACCCTCCCAAACCCAACTGGGAATATTCTTTGCATTTTGCTACTTGGGCCAAGCCCAAGTAATATTTTCCCTCTTTGAGTCAGCCTATTCAAGGTCCCCAAAACGGGGTTAAAATTTGAAGAAAATAAGTGTGGCCTAAGTGCCACACACGAAAGCTAATATACAGGGAAGGCCAAATGAGGGGAGTTAAATTAAGAACGAGCTTAACCCGAAAAATTGGTAGTCCAATACGGACATTTGTAGGGGTTTGGGCCTAAGTGCCTAAACCCAACTTCTCCTTTCCTTGTAGTTTAGTTTTAATTGTATTAATTGGACTTTTGTAAACATTAACTCTTTTTAATTAACTTAGTTTGATTTCCCTTGAAGTACCACTTTCTCTTTTTGCAAACTAGTCACGTTATTTGAAATTAATCAAATAGATTTTGAAAAGTTTAACTAGTTTCCTTAAAAATTATCTTTCGAATCTTTTAACCGGTCTTGCAATTTTTGACTAATTTTCCAATCTTTTTCTATAAACAAACATGTCATAATTCTTTCTTGATAAATACTCATGTTTTCAAAGTTAGTCAAATAATAAGTTAGAAAAATAGCTGGATAACCACGTGTTACCGGACACTTTTAGTACCTTAAAAACCTTCTAAAAGTGTTAATATGAACTTCTTACCCGGATTTCTTAAATTCGAAAGGTTTTTATCTGTTTTGAATCTTTCGAATATTTTTCTAAAGGTTTTCTTAATTTTCCTAAATTAATTAAGTGGCGACTCAGTTTAATTAAATTTGAGACTTTTCTTTAAATTTTCGAATTTAATACAAGTCAAAACTGTTTCAAAAACAAAGTTGCATTTCTCTTTCCAAAATAAACGAAAGTGAAAAATGCGATAAAACAGAAATAGCGACTTTGCTGGGGAATTAACTAAGTTCTAACCAAAATATTTTTGTGACTTATTTGCTCTATTTGAACTAACTATTCGGGAATGTAATAATTTTAATTTCCGCACCTATTTGCTTATGTGTTTAAATTTTCGCAAAATATAAATTGTTGCATTCATGGCATACAGGTTCCGTCAAATGGCAAAATTATAATGCATCAGGAAAAAAATGATTACGCGTGCATTCGCGGTCGCTTCTCTACTTAAAAAATCAAAAATTCTCGAAACAATGAGCAATTAGTTGGTTCCAGGTTGGCCGAAACTTGTTCACTGTTTGAGCCCGCAGTTGTCCACTCGGGTTCCCAGTCTCATTTAAAAACCCATTCTAGTCAAACTAACATAGAGCGAAGCCAAATCCTGTGAATAGGCATTGACCTAAGTTGACCCGGTACCCCAGGGGTATCGGGCTCATTAGCGAGACAACCTTGAGTCAAAAAGGGCCCCCGGCCCGAGAAGATGATCATACCCTTATGTGCTTTTCGAAAGACGTATATGTCCGAAGAATTAGACTGTTGTCCTCGAAATGGGATATCTAACTAGTTATCTATTTTGTAGGATGTCTAGTCTTCTCAATATTCGAAATGATCGTACAAATCTCGATAGATCGCAAAGGAGTCCAAGAAGGGCCAAATGGATGAAGGATCGTCATTAGGAGTATCATAGTATCACCCCTACGTGGGTTTATCATTATATGTTGATTTTCCTAGAATGCCCCTGCGTGGGTATGCTCTATTTTTGCCCTTGCACGAACCTATTTTATGCACTATTTTCCCTCTCCGTGCGGAATGTATTCCCTTCTCTTTTGATTTACTTGTATTCCTTTTCGAGAAATTCTGATTATATATATCTTTATTTTGGGGGAAACAAAATGATTCTATATGGCATATACGTCTTTCAAAAGGCTAGGCTTACCTTTGGCATAAAAAGGTCACTAAGTTAGGAGACGCGCATTATTATATATTTTTATGTGTTATAGTTGCTTTATGTGCTACGTGTGTTTCTTAAATCAAGAATAAATTGATTCACTCCTATTTTTCAAGGATTTTAGAACACCGTAGGAAGAAAATAAATGCACTACACAAAGTCCAACAAAAATCACTCCTTGAGTTCTTCAAATTTCCCCAGAAAAAATCCAAAGACTTCTTAAAACCCTTTTAAGTCTTGTTCGGAAAATAAACTTTCCCTATACGAACTACATCTTTTCAAGGCCCGTCCCCTATCTTTAAGAAATTTCCATTTCCCCACTTCAACCTTCCTAATAAAATTCACTTATCCAAAATCAATGGGCGAATTCCTGCCCATTGAACCCTCGGTCAAATTACCCGTGGATTAATTTGCCTTGATGAAAATCAACTTTTATGTGTTTAAAGCAATTCTTATGTGTTTATTTTCTACCAGATATCTTGTATCATTTATCACTAACAGGATCTAATACATCATTCTTTGAGTTGTTTTGCTTCAACAAGTAATAGAAATTGATTTGTGTCGACAAAATTGGTTGAACATTCCTATTTTACCCGCTCAAAGTAACACCTAGATTCATCCTCTAACCTTCACTTTTATAAAGGGAAAATGACTGATACCGAAGAAGAGAACGCTTTGGCTGTAAGAGACAATGTTATTGCTGAACAAAATGAAAGGATTGCCAAACTTGCGAGAAAGTTGGAAAAGATGCAAGAAGAGATACAGAAAACCAAAGACATGGCTAGCTTGGCTATCGCTGCCAACACTCCAGCTTTGGGCAACTCTCAGCCCCCTTTCCAGATTCCTTCACTCAACTCTCCATTGACTGAAAATCAATCAAGAAATATCCCTCCTGCCTCCGCGCCTAGACCCTCTAACGAACCCCTCTCCAACAACCTCTTCATATCGGATCCTTATACCAAATCCATACTCCTCCCATCCAGCACACTAACCAGAGTAACAACCCAAGTTCCTACCTTCCACAGAACCTCCTTCCAAATTACCAGAACACACCACAAAATACCTCCAACCCCCAAAATAACAATCCCAATGTCACCAATATCACTAATACTCATAATTACATGCCCACATATCCAAATACGATGCCACACATCCAACCTCCACTTGTTCAAAACATATCACCAACCACTTTCCATGCCATGGTAGAACCATACAACGCTCTCCAAGAAAGCCTTAAGCTGGATCACTATGAGGAGAGAGATAAAGAATTGAGGGCCACAGAAAAGCAACATGATCTTGACATGGCACAGATGAAGGAAGCAATAGCCAGGATCAGAGAACTATGAGGTTTATTTTACGAGAAAGGCTATGACTATGATGATCTTTTTATCCATCCCAAAATATACTTGCCAAAAGGATTCAAAATTCCTAAGTTCGAGACCGTCAACGGTGTCAGGATTCATGAAGCCCACTTAAGAAGTTATTGCGACTAGATGGTCGGCACCAGAAAGAATGACACCCTGTTAATGAGGCTTTTCAGTCAAATTCTGAGCGGAGAGGCTTTAGAATGGTTCACCTCTCAGGAACTGAAAAAATGGGCTCAGTGGAGTGATCTCACCCGAGACTTCGCCCAAAGGTTTGCGTACAATGTGGAAGTCATCTCGGATCGATACTCTCTAGGGCATATCAGGAAAAAATCAAACGAAGACTTTAGAGACTATGTCTATAGATGGAGAAAGGTGGCGGCAAGAGTTCAGCCTCCCATGATAGAAGAGGAGATAAGCGTGGTGTTTATGCGCGCTCAGGAGTCGGAATTTTATGATAAAATGATATCAGTAGTTAAAGCAAAATTTGCCGACCTAGTTAAAATTGGTGAAATTATCGAAGAGGGTCTTCGTAGAGGCAAGATTACTAAAGCCTCGGCATCCTCAGGATCGGCAGGGTTTCCCAAGAAAAAGAGGGAAGAAGTGTCTTCGGTATCCTCCAATCCTAGCCTGAGATTGCGGAAACCTTTCGAGGCCAACTACAAAAAATCACTTGTTCCAACAACCCCTACCACAGCTCCACAAAACCCTCAATCAATTTATTATACTCACCCTATTTACCAAGCTCCACAACCAAACGTGCAACCCATATACCAAGCTCCACAACCAAATGCGCAACCCACTTACCAAGCTCCTCCCCAAAACTTCCAAGTGTATCAAAAGGCTCCGAAGAACCAGAATAATCGTCAGGTTCCTCCTCCCGCCAATGCTAATCTCCCTCGCCCAAATTTGGAAAAGAAAGCTCCTTGGACTTTCACCCAATTAGCTGAAACCAGAACTCAGTTATATAAGAGGTTGAAGGCTGCCAGATTTATCCAGCCCATTCCATCCAAACCTGCAAATCCCGACTCTCATTTCTTCAAGGCTGACCGACATTGTGCTTATCATTTCAGAGGAGTTGGACATGACACCGAAGATTATATTAACCTGAGGCATAAAATTAATAACACTACAAACAGCACCGCCAAATGTTAATAACAATCCGCTCCCGAATCACAGAGGAGCCACAATTAACATGATAGAGGTCGGTGAAGAATGGGTTGTGGGAAAGTCAATAGTGCCAGTTAGCCCTAAAAAGCAGGAAATGCCAGAAAAAGCTATAGCTACTTTGAGTATTGTTGAGCTACCCTTTGAAGGGTTAATGCGCAACAAGGCCTTGCACGTTAATGGTTGTATCCCTGTGACTGAAGAATTCCCAAAAGGAAGCGATTTCTACACCATAGAGATTGTCAATGCCATGGGAGAAGATCTTGCTCCTCAAATCCCTATGCCACCTATCTATAAAATGCTCGCAACCGCGATACTAGTGAGCGCATATGAACCAGGTCTCGAATTGCAAGAGTTCTGATGGTATGACTGAGACAATAAGCATCCCTGGAAAGTTGATCAAGCATGGGTTAAAGTATGAAGACAAGGCGGAGAAACAATTAGGATTGCCAAAGCCATTACTTCACCTATATAAGTCATGCCC
Organism: Jaltomata sinuosa; assembly: GCA_003996215.1. NCBI lineage: Eukaryota > Viridiplantae > Streptophyta > Magnoliopsida > Solanales > Solanaceae > Jaltomata > Jaltomata sinuosa. Next base: position 44,274 of record QJPP01001979.1, on the reverse strand, counting down.
AATGCGTATTGTTTCCCCAAATGATGGGTTAGAGGATGGAATATGAGATCTGTTCAAGGAATTTGATGCTATCCTTGAAGCATCCATGATCAGGGATGCCAGGCCCGATGAAAAGCTACAAAATTGGGCCGCAACTCCCCTCATGACTCCCCATTTGTCTGGGTAGACAAAGACTTTGTTTTATAAAAAAATCAAGGATGGTCCGGATGAGGCCCGTGACCCACCCTTTGTGTTTTCAATTTGCTCGTATTGTCTTTTCCACTTTCCAAAAGGCATAGGCTCGTACTTGTGTGACTCATAGCCATAGTTTGTAAATATTTTTGGATTCCAAATGAAAAGCCTCCCTTATTGCGAAAACTTTGCTATTTACTTGTTTGTTATTATCTAACTTGTTTATGATTTCAGTAATAATAACTTAAAACCTGCTAATGTCATGTCATGCCAAGAGCTAAATGAACAAGTTAGAGGATACGATATTAGAGCCGAAAAGTATGTTGAAGACATCATGGTCCTAGAACGAACCACCAAGAAGTCTAAAAACTTTGAAGACCAGAGAAGGCCCCACCTAAAACGGTTTGAGGTGGTCAATCTTGAAGGCAACAGTTAAGTTAGAGAAATCAGCGTCGGTGTTCATTAGTTAAAAGCACAAAAGAAAGAACTTATTGGTCTTCTCAAGCTATACACCGATATCTTTGACTGGTCCTACAATAATAGGACGAGAATGAACACAAACATCATCTCCCAAAATTTATTGGTCAATCCAAAATTCAATCCAGGGAATGGACAATTCATCCTTCCCTCCCACAAGACAAAGGAAAGTTTGCACCAAATTAGCAAGGACTGTACATCATCCAAAAAAGTGTTATCTGGAGGAGACTTGATTCTGTCTGAGATGGATGGTCAAGTGTGGACTAAACCAATCAATTTCGATGTCGTGAAGAGATATTATGCCTGAGGATAGTTTTTCTTTAATTTTCTTTCCCTATAATTGCATTTTCTGATTGTAATAGTTTCTATGCTTAGTAAAAGCTTAAAATATCCCTTATCCTCCATGTACAAACTACGTTTAACCTGAATTCTCTAGAATGAGATACGTAGGCAGCCTGTGTCAGCTTTGGTCAACTCTTTAGGAAAATCTATCTTTCCCTTTTCTATCTTGAACTATGTTTGACCTGAATTCTCAAGAATGAGATACGTAGGCAGCCTTTGTCGGCCTCGGACATCCCTTTAATTATTTCCAATATTCTCCCACTATAAGTGCGGGAACTATGTTTGACTTGATTCTTGCCTCAATGGGATACGTAGGCGCTACTACGGCTCGGTCATATCAACTAAGAAATGGAAACTGGGGCAGAATTTTCGAGAAAGGAATCTCAAAAATTCAGAAGGCAAAGATCTTCTCCCAGAAAGTCAAAATATAGAATGTGCCGAAGAGCAACAGAAATGAATATCGAGAAAGGATCTCATAATCCCACAGAGTCTCAAGTCCCTTGCCAGAGTAATGAGATTCATAACAAAACCTTTAAATGGGGCAGAAATTTTGAGGAAGACCTCAAAATTTCCACCAGGCTTCATTCAAGAGTTCGGAATTAAACTCCGACGAATTCCCCAACACTGAGAGATCAGAGTCTACTTCAAAAAAAAAAATCCCCAGTCCAAAGGGTATTAATCCCCAGCTATGATAGATTTTCTAAAAAATATTTTGAACTCCCCAGCTAGGAAGACAAAGGATCTCCAGAGTCTGCCAACAGTATGTCAGAAACATCAGGGCCTCGAGTAAAGGACATTCGCTAATCTAGCACATGACATGACATGCAGAGACTTTTCCAGACTATCCTTTTTCAAATATTTGTTTTCCAAAGAACTTGTTTGACAAGTCTTTACAAAAGATTAGTTTTACTCCTTCATAATTTGAATTTGTCTTATGTCTACCATGACCCAGAGAGTCGAAGATGACGAGTACCCAAAAATGGAAGTACCCTGAAAAGACAAAGCAAGGAGCAGAAGATCGAAGGAGGTCAACACAGATCAGTTTCACCAAAACTAACAATTTTTCTGTGGATGCAGGTTGTCCCAAAAAGTATGTTAGAAATTAGTCTTTTGTTAGCCAACGTGTTCAAAGAGACTCAATGAGATCAGATGCCCTAAAATGTGGTGGGAAAATCCAAAACAGCGGGAAGAAGCCGAAAGAAGCAAAAACTCCTGGAATGGACAAATATTCTTGTAGTTCACAAAAACTACTAGATAAAGCAAGATTGATAGTGTCCTCAAGTCCCCAAAAGGATCAAGACATTTCGATCAGTTTCAAATTAGGACACCAAATGAGAGATCGATGACGTTCTCCACCAATCTCCAGCAAGTTAGAAATTTTCAAGAACAGACGATGTTCAAAAATGGTACTTGTGGTTCTCCCCAAAAATGGGCATGACTATTTCACTCACAAGTTGTTTTGATTAGCTTCATAGACATTGTCTTTAAAGTTTCTCAAGTTGGACGGTGATCGCTAGTAAAAGCGACACCGTGTCTACTAAACATTTATCTTAAGCGCAGGTACACACAAAAGAGTCAACAGGACAACATAAAAATCAAAGGTGATGTTTTTTTCAACTGCTACGCATTCCATTACAAGATCCTTCTCCTCATATCACATCTGCATGTCAAGAGGATCATGCCAAGAGGGCAATCATATTAGCATATCGCGAGGACCATGCCATAAGGGCAATCATATTTGCATGTCGCGAGGATCATGCCACGAGGGCTATCATATTTGCATGTCGTGAGGACCATGCCAGGAGGGCCATCATATTTGCATGTCGCGAGGACCATGCCACGAGGACCATTGCATTTGCATATCGCGAGGACCATATCACGAGGACCATTGCATGATCATCCACATTATCATTCAATACCATAGATACACATCCCCTGTGAAGACTATTTCTTTCTACCGGTCAGTTGCAAAGAGGATGACATTCATAGGCGTCCTTAAGTAACACTTGCTGCGCAGGATCGACCCTCAACATGCCTATATCCGAGATCGCGTGAGACGGTGGAGTATAATATTGAGGATATCATTATAATCATTAGAATTATCATCCTTCATTATGCCAAATTTGGCATTCAACATATTCATATCTGATATCGCGTAAGACAGGGGAGTCTGACGTTAAGGGTATATTTGCTCCTTTATTATGCCAAATATGGCATTCAGTATATTTATATTTGATATCGCGTGAGATGGAGGAGTATGATGCTGAGGATATTATTATTATTATGCCAAGTCTGGCATCCAACATATTTGCATCCAACATCGCGTAAGACAAAGGAGTCTGACGTTGAGGATGTATTTGCTTCCCTATTATTATGCCAAGTCTAGCATCCAGCATATTTATATCTGATATCGTGTGAGATGGAAGAGTCTAACATTGAGGATGTTACCATTTATTATATCTGGTATTTAGAATATTTATATCCAATATCGCATAAGATGGAGGAGTCTGATGTTGAAGCATATTTATATCCGATATCGCGTAAGATGGAGGAGTCTGATGTCGAGGATATTTATGCACTCTTATTCGAAAGCGTTGATCACCAGAAGATGCAGCTATATTTGATAGTGTGGCAAAGGACTTGTCCCCCCGATAAGCAAATACCACTTGCTATCAAGGTCGAAGGGATATAGTCTGAAGGATGTCTGTAAGACGCCATCTAAATCGGGTTATGTACTGGATTTCCCCAAAATAAGAAGGCCAAAGGTCGTCTGTAAGTCACAGCAATATCTGAAACCAGATAGTGTGCAAGATTGCCCAAAACTTGGCAGACTAAGAGTTATCTATAAGACACAGCGATATCTGAAACCGGATAGTTTGCAAGATAACCTAAAGATTGACGGTTCATTGGTAATGCATAAGTCGCAATAATATCCAAAATTGGATAAAAGTGCAAGACTACCAAATATTGATAGTCCAAGGGTTATCTATAAGCCACGACATATCCCCGTTGATATTGTGCAGGACTACCCAAAGGCTACCAATTCAAGGGAAATTTGTAAGTCGCGTTACATCCAAGATCGGATAAAAGTGCAGGATTACCCAAAAATTAGAAATTCAAAGGGCATCTGTAGGACGCCTCTATCCAAAGTTGGATGATGTGAAAGATCACTTAAAGTTAGACAAATCAAGGAAATCTGTAGGCCGCCTTTGTCCAAAGTCGGATGATGTGCTATATTACCCAAAGCCTAATAATTCAGGGAATATCTGTTATTCGCATCGATACAGATAATACGCAGGATTTATCCCAAAGGCATATGCAAAGACTACTGGAAATAGCCACGAAGGCTATCACGTTTAAGAGAATTCCACAAATGGTTGCAAGGACTATCACGTCAAATGTCCATAAAGGCCGTCATACTCAAAAAATTACCACGAAGGCAATCTTGTCTGATTGCTATGATGGCTATCACATTCTCGTCATGAAAGTCGCTATTTCCTAAGACAGATACATAAAAAGGTGACATATGATTCAAAAAGCAACCAAAGGCAAAAAATGAGAACGACAGGTGTGAAATGCGTCAAAAAGATGTCATGACACAAGATTCAAACGTAATCTCAGGACGAGGTATGCCAAAGAAACTACCTCTCCAAATAGAATTATATTATTACTAACTATTTTATTTTGAGATGTTGTCGAGAGAATCCGAGAAGGATGAAATTCTCAAAGCAAAACCACAAGTGCGAACTACACCAAAATGGACGCATCACAACGGGGAACTTTTTCTTAGCAGCAAACTGGGAGATAGTCCAAAGAGGAATACCAAACTCTTTGGACGCGAGCTGAGGAACGACTTTCACCGCCATCAAACCATACCCCTATCAGAAGTCATGTGGGTATTTCCTATCTTTTGTGTCTTAGTTTCGCATCCAGGGTATATTCTAAACTCACGTTGGAAGCAATATTCCTTCTAACCTCACGCTGGAAGCAATATTCCTTCTAAACTCACGCTGGAAGAAATATTCCTTCTTTTCAAATCTAGGTAAAATCTTATTTGTGGATGTGAAGTGCACAACATTCATAGTTGAGAGGTTACAAGCCTCTTTACTATAGCTCAAATCATTAATCACTCATCCCGAGCCAAAGTTTGTTTTAACATAAAGATTACCTTTTCCACCAATTGAGTCGAACTACAAGTAGCCTGATTCCCTGAGTCTTGGGATATGTAGGCGGGCTCCATGTTGAAAACTTGGTTGCAATCCTAACTCCCCCAAATCCTCTTAACCCCCAGCTTTCCGATCTCTCCATACTCTGAAAGCAGGATAGTTTGAAATTTTTCAAGATCGTGCGTAAAATCAAGCATCTTGAACTACAAGTGGCCTGAATTCTCATGTGACCTGAATTCTCATGTGACCTGAGATATGTAGGAAACTCGATACCGGAGTTCGGCCATAATTCCTTGAAATTCGTGCTAGAATCAACCACTTCCTGAAGATGAATATGTGGTCGGATAAAATTAGGAACGTCAATTCCCTTTGCCCAAGGTTCATTACACTCACCCTAGCCAAAGGGAGGGGCAGTTGTTGACACCTAATTTTTACCCTCAACATTACGAATTACTCTTGAGCCTTTTTGAATTTTAAACAATTTTTGAAATAATTGTTTTGTAAAAAAGGATAAAATATTTTCAAATCAGCTTTATAATAGTTCTGAGTAATAATTTATATCTTTCATATTTAATTATGTGGAATTTACATAAATTTACTTAAAGAATTATTTCAAAGATTAAACGTTTGGTTTTTCTCTAAATTAATTCAAAATAAGATTAATTGAGTAAATTAATTTTTCATAACTGTAAGTGAGGTAATTATGTGTTAAACATGATAATTATTGCATATTATTTAAGTTTAAAGAGGATCGGACAATTAATTTTAACTAATTCATCCTTTTTTCTATTTTAGCCTAAATCTCTAAAACCCTTTAAAACCTAGCCGAATTTCACTTAATTACTCCTAATTTGGTTGTTTCCTAAAGACCAAATGGCCACATTTTTGCAAATGTGGCCACATTCTAAACGTCCTTATAACACCTTATAACAACCACTCTCAAAACCTTTGTTTCAGCCAGCCATTTGGGCCAGCAATTCATCCAACCCGCTGGCCCACTCGCATTTTTCCTCAGCCCACACCCTAAAAGGTCTATACCAGGCCCAATTCCCTTACTCTTCATCAGCATATACTCTCACCAACACATACACCTCACATATACTTCTCCACCTATATTCCCCTAACTCCTCACGCGATCCCCAATTTCCTAGAAAAGGATGCGGTGTACCAACTAACGCACCTAGTACAACAACTCACCTCCCACACCTGTACTCCATCGTCTTCTTTCTCTCTTTGTACAAACCTAGATGAAATCCTACGCCGCTACTCTACAACTCATAACGACGAGCAACAACAGTAGCAAACGAAAATAATCCTCAACCTCCGTCAAAATTCCCAAATGCCATCCAAGATGACGAGCTGGCAACTTTTAAGGTTCTAGAAACAGCCCTATGTGGAAATTTCTCCGCGAGTTGAGCGCAAATTTGTACAATTTTGTAAAATTTTATTGCTGATCAAGGTTATCCAAAGAGGAATTTGGATCAATCAAAACTCCCATTTTCCCCATCTGTTCCCCCCCCCCATTTCACCAGAAAAATTCCCTATATAAACCCTCCCCTTTCATTGTGTGAGGTAGATAAAATTTTTGGGGAAAACTTGGGGATTTTGGTGGAGCATTCCACTAATCTCATGTAACCAAAGTTTTAGAGAGAAATACACTACAAATTTGAGTTCCGTTGAAATTGTTTCAAGTTCTGGTGGTGGAAGAATTTTTTGACGAAGCTTAAAGTCTCAGTTCGCTGCTCCAGAATAGGAAAAAGCTTCATCTCTTGTATTTCTTTCAGTGCTACAATGTGAAGTTTATCATTTTTGCTGTATGTTTGTGCCTCTCTCTGGACTGGTTTTGTTTGAAGGAGCATGTGTCCATTATGGTAAAGATTTAGGATTCAGAATCCCTGGTTGGTTTGCTGTTTGTAGTTGTTTAGATATTCAAAAATTAAGATTTTCTTTCCTTGTGTTACTCACTATTTTGAGGTCATTTACACATGTTTATCTGAGGCTACTGCCAAGTTTTAAAAATCCTCGAATTTGTTATATTACTGTTCTTCTTGCTTCTAGTTGTGTGTGTATTTCATATGAACATCGTTATATATCTTATGTGCATAGTAGAAACCTTCTTAATAGTCTTCTAGGTTTACATTGCTAAGTAAGTTTTATTAAAATAAAAATTCAGCCTTTTGAGGATTGCTCTTTAGCTCTTCCTGAGGGACGAATGATAGAACAAAATTGAAACTTTACCATAGTTTCAAGTTTTGTTCCCTAATTCCTTTAAAGAATCATGATTGATTGCAGGTTAAGCTCTTGTGCATGAAGCTTTGTTTTGAATTTTGGTCTGCTACTGAATTTTTTTGAATACAACTAGAATTTGCTATGATGTGTGTTCATCTTCTAGTTCTTCACTTGTGATTCTAGATATACAATGGTTTCTTTCTTGTTCTATTTCTTTCATTTGTCCTGGCTATTTTTTTTAGAACTTACAGTAATGGAAGTTTAACTCTTTGTGTGCATGCCATGTGTTTAGGTCGAGTTTAGTGTTGTATATGTTTCCTTGATGTGTTGTCCAGATCAAGCTAGAATTGTATCTTAGAAATGATTTGATCCTTACTTTGAATGAAAACCTACTTCCCCCTGCCTTAATCGACATGAGTTGAGCATGTTCTTTTCTTTTCTTTTAGAAAGAATGAAATGAGTGGTCAGGCTTAAGTTGGAAAGTGTCTTCTATATTTCAAGTTCATTGATGCATGAGTATGTCCTTTGAGTATAGAAATCTATGTTCCAATCTATCTGGGTATTGGTTTTACTACTCGAAAGTTGGAGTAAAGTAAATGTGACTTTTAATTACTCTAAACTTCTCTTCCATTTTTGAGTTCCTTGCCATTAAGAATACGTATGTTTAAGCATGGAAATCCCTCGAAAAATGACCTAATTCAATTTTGTCTTCTCCATTTAAATAAGTTGTTTGGGATGGCTTTGTTCTTCTTCCCTTCCCCTCTTCCTTCTATGCACTACTTACCATAGCTTCTTCTCTTAAAAATATGTTTGACAAGTTCGAATTTTGAGAAACAACATTCAATGTAACATGTTTTGCTAGCATGAGTAGGAAGAGTATGACATAATGTATGCTTAAGCTACTTGAAGCATGTATCTTTCATCAAGTCAAAATCTGAGATTCAGTTATTAAAAATAAGCATAAAATAGCTTTAAACTCTCCCGTCTCTAGTCCTGAATTTGTACAAATTATTGAGAGGCTCAGGTTTTCTAACTCAAAGTTCCTTCCAGTTGTTTTTGTGTCCGTTATCCTCACCTCTGGTATGTTTTATGTGTTTTCCATCATATCAAATGTCTTGAATTTCTTTTCATTTGAACGAATCAGTGTGTAGTTTGATAAGTAGGTTATGTTTGGGGTTATGAATGGATTTTGAATTCAATCTTCTTTAGCTACATGATTTGTTTTGAAAAAGCTTAGCTTATCTCCCTGTTTCCCATTGTGTAATTTCCATGTTGTAGCTCTATTACTTATTAAATCACTGTTAAAGTCAATAGATTTCTTTTTGAGTGTTATGATCAAATTGAGGTGTGGTTTCGGACTGAATTTTCCTTTTCTCAAGCCAAAAAATAAATCGATGTGCTTTGCGTGATTTAAATGGAGTTTAAGTGTTTGTTTCGTTTAATTGATTTCCGACTAAATTAGATGCCAACTACATTGTTCATCCTTGTCTAAGTCCATGAAATCTGGAAAACCATGTGGTTTTATGTTATTTTGAGTTTGTTATTTTACTCGGTCAAAGTAAATCTACATAACATGTGGTTCAATTTTTTGCTAATTTAAGAGCTATGTGATAGCGTGTTTGATTGATTGGGTTATTAAATGTTGAATATATACTAATTACCCATTATCTTCTTTTGTATGACCCTCCCAAATCCAATTGGGAATATCCTTTGGATTTTGCTACTTGGGCCAAGACCAAGTAATATTTTCCCTCTTCGAGTCAGCCCATTCGAGGTCCACAAAAAGGGGTTAAAATTCGAAGAAAATAAGTGTGGCCTAAGTACCACACACGGAAGCTAATATACAGGGAAGGCCAAAGGAGCGGAGTTAAATTAAGAACGGGCTTAACCCGGGAAATTGGTAGTCCAATACGGACATTTGTAGGGGTTTGGACCTAAGTGCCTAAACCCAACTTCTCCTTTCCTTGTAGTTTAGTTATAATTGTATTAATTAGACTTTTGTAAACACTAACTCTTTTTAATTAACTTAGTTTGATTTTCCTTGGAGTACCACTTTCTCTTGTCGCAAACTAGTCACGTTATTTGAAATTAATCAGATAGATTTCAAAAAGCTTAACTAGTTTCCTTAAAAATTATCGTTCGAATCTTTTAACCGAGTCTTGCAAATTTTGACTAATTTGCCAATCATTTTCTATAAACAAACATGTCATAATTCTTTCTTGATAAATACTCATATTTTCAAAGTTAGTCAAATGATAAGTTAGAAAAATCATTGGATAACCGCGTATTAGCGAACACTTTATTGCCTTAAAAACCTTCTAAAAGTGTTAATATGAACTTCTTACCAGTGCTTCACCTTGGGGTGCTCCAGTCTTGTTTGTGAAGAAAAAGGCTGGTAGTATGCGAATGTGCATAGATTACAGGTAGTTGAATAAGGTGACCATCCAAAATAAGTATTCTTTACCCCCTAAAGATGATCTGTTTGACCAGTTAAAGGTTGCATCTGTGTTCTCAAAAATTGATTTGAGGTCAGGGTATCATCAATTGAAGATTAGGCCTGAGGACATTCCTAAGACTGCTTTTTGAACTCGGTATGGGCATTACGAGTTCTTACTGATGTTGTTTGGGTTGACTAATGCGCCGGTGGAATTCATGAGTTTGATGAATGGGGTGTTTAAATCTTATTTGGATTCGTTCATCATTGTTTTTATTGACAATATTTTGATTTACTCCAAGATATGGAGGAGCATGCTGAACATCTCCGTATTGTGTTGGAAATATTAAGGCAGCAAAATCTTTATGCGAAGTTCTCCAAGTGTGAATTTTGGTTGACTTTAGTCATGTTCTTGGGGCACGTAGTGTCAGAATATGGGGTGATGGTGGATCCCCAGAAGATTGAGGCAGTCAAGAATTGGGCCTGGCCAAACTCTGTGACTGAGGTGAGGAGTTTTGTGGGTCTTGCAGGTTACTATCATAGATTTGTCAAGGACTTTGCATCTATCGCTACTCACTTGACAAGCTTGACTCAGAAGGAGGTGCCGTTTGTGTGGTCAGACAAGTGTAAGGATAGCTTCCAAAAGCTCAAGACACTCTTTACCATGGCTCCCATCCTTTTATTGCCGGTGGAAGGTAAGGATTTTATCGTTTATTGTGATGCTTCACATTAGGATTTGGGTGTTGTGTTGATGCAGGATAGGAATGTGATAGCCTATGCATCTAGGCAGTTGAAGGTACATAAGAGGAATTACCCGACCTATTACTTAGAGTTGGCAGCAGTGGTGTTTGAACTCAAGGTTTGGAGACACTATCTCTATGGTACCAAGTGTGAGGTGTTCATTGATCATTGTAGTCTGCAACATGTTTTTAATTAAAAGGACTTGAATCTGAGGCAGAGAAGGTGGATGGAGTTGTTAAAGGACTATGATTTGACCATTCAGTATCATCCGGGTAAGGCTAATGTGGTGGCAGACGCATTGAGTCAGAAGACAGTCAGCATGGGCAGTTTGACTTGTTTGGGGGTGTCCAAATGATCATTGGCAAGGGAGATTTAGGCTTTGCAATCTAAATTCATACACCTGGGAATCTTAGAACGGGGTGGAGTGTTGGCTAGTATTGAGGTCAAATCCGCCTTCATAAAGGAGACAAAGGCCAAGCAACAACAAGATTTGCAGTTGAGCAGGCTTCGAAGCAAGGCAATATCCGGAGAGTCTAGGGATGCCACGTTGGACACTGGTGGGATGTTGAATTTTAGAGGGAGAATTTGTGTTCCTCGGGTTGATGATATTATTCAAAAAGTGTTGGTTGAGGCTCATGGTTTGCGGTATTCAATTCATCCAGGTGTAACCAAGATGTACAGGGATTTTGAAGCAGCTTTACTGATGGCCCGGAATGAGAAGGGACATAATTGATTTTGTGTCCAAATGTCAAAATTGCCCGCAGGTAAAGTATGAGCACCAAAGACCTTCAGGACTACTTTAGAGGATGCCCATTCAAGAGTGGAAGTGGGAAAGGATAGCAATGGACTTAGTGGTAGGTCTTCCCAAGACTTTGGTGAAGTATGACTCTATTTGGGTCATTGTGGACAGGCTGACCAAGTCAGCTCATTTTATTCCGGTCAGGGTGGACTATAATTCATAGCAATTGGCTAAGACCTATGTGAAAGAGATCGTGAGATTACACGGGGTACTACTGTCCATCATTTTAGACAGTGGTATGCAGTTTACCTCTAAGTTGTAGGGTAAGTTACATGAAGAGTTGGGCACTCAACTTACCTTCAGTACAACGTTCCATCCTCAGACGGATGGTCAGTCAGAGAGGATGATCCAAGTATTGGAGGACATGCTAAGAGCATGTGTGATTGACTTCGAGGTTCATTCGGACCAGTTTCTACCATTGTGTGAGTTCTCATACATAAATAGCTACCACTCAAGCATCGACATGGCACCATTTGAAGAATTGTATGAAAGAGGTTGTAGGTCACCTATATGGTGGTTTGAGGAAGGTCATGTAAAGCCTTTGGGCGTGGACTTGGTATAGGAAGCATAAGAAAAGGTAAGAGGCATTCAGACCAAGTTGCTAGCGGCCCAAAGCAGGTAGAAAGAATATGCAGATCACAAGGTAAGGGACATGGATTTTCATATTGGTGAACAAGTTCTATTGAAAGTGTCACCAATGAAGGGAGTTATGCATTTTGGTAAGAAGGGCAAGCTCGGACCGTTCAAAGCTCTTGAGATTGTAGGGCCAGTGGCTTACAAGTTAGTTCTGCCGCCTAGTTTATTGGGTGTCTATTCGGTATTCCATGTATCCATGCTAAAGAGATGCCATGGGGATGGGGACTACATCTTCAAGTTGTATGAGGTTTTATTTGATAAGGATATGCGCTATGAAGAGAAACCGAATGTGATTCTTGATTGGGATGTACAAAAATTGAGGACAAAGGTGATCAGTATGGTAAAGTTTCAATGGAATCATCGTCTAGTTGAGGAAGCCACTTGAGAAATCAAGAAGGACATGCAGGACAAGTACCCTCACTTGTTTGAGGATTTAGGTACTACACTTTCCTTTCTGTATTTCCATAATTTTAGGTTTAATCATTTGGGGATGAACGATAGGTAAATTAGTATTTGTTGTAACGACCAGATTCTTCATCATGGGTAAACTTTTCGTGCCAAGTTTTGAGTTAGAAAACTTCCAGATTTGGTAGTTGAAAATTTTAGGCTAGGCTAGTCTCGATCAGTTTTAGAGTGAGGTATGGTCTAGGGAACTCCGGGTAAGTATTGGGTAACGTGTCCTATTTTGATCTAGTTTTACATTAAGCTAAGACATAAAGGAGTCTGGGGGACTTTTTGGAATCGAATTCGGGTAAGTAAAACTCCCGGTATCGAGGTTGACATGAAGGGGTTATTCCAGAACATCAGGAAAATGAGTGTGTTGTAAAATGGACCAATTTGGGAGACTTTACTACTTTCTATTCCGTGTCAACCGCCATAGCGATTGACATATCGTTGTAGCGACCTCCGCTATAGCAAAGAAATTACCACTATAGTGGAAGTCAACGTTGGTCAGCACCGCTATAGCGGATGGTTCTAGTACGATGGAACTGCTATAGTATAGCGTGATGGGATTTAATGCAGAAACTTCCCCAAAACAGTCAGTTTTTCATCAAGATGTTTTGGGAGAAGGGCAAGTGACCTTGGGCGATTTTCATTAGTTTTCCACAAATTTTCATCCTAAAGGTAAGAATTTTACTCTCCAAACTCTATATTATCTTTCCTACACTATAAAACTACTAGGAGTGGATTCGGGGAAAGATTTCGAATGACCTATGATGGTAGAATCTAGGGAAGGAGTGCATTCTAGGGTGTAGAAGTTCTTGGGTGTTGTTGATTCCATTGGATTATGATCATGTGACCTTAATTCTCTAAATGTATCCATGAAAAATGGTAGGAATAGGTGGATTAGTGGTAGGAAAGCCTGGGAAAAGGGTGGAATGATCATGGTTGGCTTGGGGTTTGGGATTTTGCATAATTTGGGTAACTAGTAGGCCATAAGGATTGATTTTTGGTTATTGTGTGTTGTTTTAGACAAAGAACCGGCAATAACTTTGGAAAAAAAGAAATCTCTAGTTGAGTAGAGCTTAGAATATTTCGAGGTAGGTGATGGTTATTGATTTCTAATATGCATTATGTGTTTATGTACTATTTTGTAGTAGTGTATGAGTTGCATGTTTATGAAATGAATTGTGAATGTCTAGTTATCTGGTAATTAGTCTTGTGAAATGAAATTCTTTTGTTTGATTGTTGGTTTTACAAGTATATTTGTTCATTGGTTGTGATTGATTGGACTTGTTATGACATTTGGTTGGCTCAGGTACCACACCTAGTATGGGTATACTAACAAGTTACTCGCATAACATGCCTGGTACGAGAATTACTAACGTTTGGCTCGGGTACCACGCCTGGTACCGGAATTTCTAATGGTTGGCTCGGGTACCATGCCTGGTATGAGTTGTTTTAATTGCATTATTGTTTTCTTTCGATGGTTCCATGAGTGGACCAGGTTGTATTCTTGAATTGTGAATTCTGCATATGGTCCATGAGAGGCCGGGTGATTTTATTTAAATGTGAGTTTGGTCTTAGTTTATATCGAGATTGCATGTATAACACTTAGGTGATGTTAGAGGGATCCTTGTGGGCCCAAATTTTGTGAAAAAGGGTATATGTTGTTGTTTTTGGTGGGGTCAGTGGTTGATTTTTGTTCCTGTGTTTAATGAGCTAAGGAAGGGACTTAATATCTGCTTGTTGACTTGTAACATGTTTCCTATACCTTACTATGCTATGGTTTACTGTTCATATTATGTTTATTAGAGCTGGCCAATGATCCTACCAGTATATAGTATTTGTGTACTAACTCTGCACTTGCTTTTCTTTTGTGAGTATAGGCAATCTTCCGGTGGCTGAAACGCAACCTCACCTGTAGTCCCAGCGCTTTCAGACATCAAGGGTGAGCTGCTTCGATCGAGCTACCTTGGTTTCTACCTGTTAGTTATAGCCCACTTGTTTCGGGCTTAGACCTTGCTTATTTTGGGATTGCATCCCATATTTTCTAGACAATTTGGTAGAATATTTTGGTAAGATGACTTTCAGGTTCTAGGGAGGATGTTTCCGCAGTTTATGATATAGTATAGAGATTTTATTGCTATTTATTTTATGCATGGGTTTTAAGCTGCTAGAAGGGTTAGGTGTTGGTTTAGTATTGGTCTGTTCACCCAGGTGTATTGGGTGGGTGCCACTCACGGTGGTCTGGGTCGTGACACCTCATTTGGCTCGTACTACCTTAAGTCTATAAATTGGGTACCATCTATCTCAAATTAGTCCCTAACTAGGAATTGTTCTCATATCTAGGTTTAGGAAAATAGGATGGTGCACTAGTTGTAAAATAGGTTTTTTACTGGGAAAACCTTATCGATCGTCAACTAAACTGACCTGTGTTGGTGCTCGGAGCTTCTCTAACCCTCCAGTTGATCTAGTCCTCTAATTTGATCCCTGTCACACTCTACTTTGGCCTTTTTTTTCACTCCTCGGACTAATGTGCATATCTATCATGTGAGAAATATCTATATTCTTATCCAATGTTTCAGTAGAACAAGGCTCAATTAAGTGGGGCTCGAGACCAGTCACATATTAATGGATCTTGGCATGTATGGTACTAACCATCTTAGGTGAAAATCTAGCCAGGTAGTAAATACGTGGTTGTTCTCTCTCACACTCATGTAATTATACTGGAGTTCTTTTTAAGAAAAAAAAAGAACTCCAGTATTATACTGGAGTTCTAAAAACACTTTAACCCATATATCCTAAATCTCCTTGTGAAAGAAATTCTCTATACAGACTGTCTAGACTACTAGTGGCACATTTGGTCCCCCAAAATCTTTCTACATGTCATACCAGGTTGTAGCCACATCTTTCAGCCGATAAATGACTAACTCAACTACCTTTGACTCTAACATATACATAACCCTGAGTATTTTCTAGATGTGCCACCCTAGGCCTCTATATGGTCGTTAACATCATGTGGCAATGTATTAGGCTTTAAATCTAGGGCAGTGGTAACCTATGGACTGGTTTGAGTCTTTTTTTGCAGGCATCATTGTTGATAAGGAAATAAAACATACCTGTAAGAGCTTCAGTCCCAACAACACATGTTCAATACAAAATAGTATACATATACAAATATTGGTACATACCTTAATTCAAGGTTCCAAAAACTTATGATGGTTCAACCTTTCCTTTGGGGATGTTAATCTACCAAGCCTGGCTAATATTATCAACAAAGCACAAATATGGGTCCATTAAAATAGTACAACAATCAAGACCACACGGTGCTCAAACAATTGATGTATTGCCACACCCTCTTTTTTACCTCCACACAACAACATACGACTTTTCTCATAAGGTCGCCAAATTTTTCTATGTAACACCCCATGACTGAACTACGTATGGAGTTGGTAAACATAAATAAATCAATGTGATAATGGGAGAATAAGGTTGCAAATGATTGACTTTGAATGAGCATATTTCCCAAGATATAGAGAGTTAGAGGTTGTACTACCTATCCAATTGAAAGTCTTTGGGTGCAGATCCCAATGGTTTAAATTAATTTCCATTTGAACTTTTATACACGATTATAGATCTATCTTAAAATAGTTGAAAGAGAACTTAAGGGTCATGAATTATATTTTAGTTTGATGGCTAGATTTATTGGTTTTCTTTGCAAAAGATGCAACACGTGTTGCTTTTTTTTTATAGTGACAACCCAAAGTAATTAAGAAAATTATTTTATTACATTATTACCTATATGGGACTTATGGGTCAAGCCCATAGTGACTTAAGAGCAAAGTAGTCATCAAAGGACTTTTATTACTTTATAAAGTGAGGATAAGCAGTGGGTGATTTTCTTTTTTAAAACAAATGAAGAGAAACTCTCTTTGCTACTGTAGCAATAAGATTTGAGAAGGGAAAATCAATGAGTTGGGTGGCTTGTTTGAATTTCACAAGATCCGGTAGATCCATATTCAACAATCATAAAAGTGTGAATTATCATTAGCTCTATTTCAAGAAATCTCAAAAATACTCTTCAATGGAGGTTTTGAAAGATGCTCTTCAAAGGGAATGTAAAACCCCAAAATTCAAACCATCTTTTAAACTTAGAATTTCTGAATTTTCTGCAGCTTTTAGGAATGACGGTGAAGACCAAGGACCATTATTCAGGATCACGACCCGTGGTCTGATCAGTGGTTTGGCCTTCTGTGTAGCTTCCCTAAAAAATCATGGGTGACTTCACTGACCATGGTTTAGAACCATGACCCATCCTTTCATCGGTGATCTGATAATCAGAGGACCCTCCTTTTAGGGTCTCAAAACTATGGTTCAAATGACGACCCATCATTTAGAACCACTGCCATCCTGTAATCCATAGTTCTTGAGGATAAAAGGACCCTCACTTTCCAAGTTAAAATCACGAGTCATGGGACTGCCCGTCATTTCATTTCACAGATTGTCAAATGACTCGTGAAGTAGAGTTTCAGCAAATTCCCAAAAGTGGTTCCAGGAACCACGGGTGATTCTACCATCCATCGTTTCATTCCACTGGCTATCGACCCGTCTATGGTTTTCCCTGATTTTAGTTTTTCAGAGTATTTCCCAGTTGTATTTTTATAACTTTTCATTCTTTTAACTCCTATGTTAAGTCATTTTAGGCCTAATTAAAGGGGTCTTAGTCTCACTTAGATAGTTCTTCACTCATTCTCCCCATTCAAGCTCCAAAAGAAAAAAAGGATTCTTCTCTCAAGCTCCAAGGTCTAAGGTTCCATCTCCAAGTCTCCAACCTCATATTTTTGCAAAGAAAAGCTTTTGGTTCAGGTATGTGGGTATTCAATAAGGGATTCCTTTCACCCTTAAGCCCAAACCCTATGATTTCACTTTGATTTTATGAAATTGGGAATTAGGGTTCTTACCCAAATATGATTTCTCCCATGAAATTGATTTATTTACATTAAAGTATGTTTTATAATCCCTTATCCATGATATTATATGAGAATCCTCAAGTATTTCAAAAGCCCATGAACTGAGAATGGTTTCTAGCATGATTTTCCTCTTATTGCATGGTTTTAAGTAAAATTGGCATGTTTAGATAACACGACCTCAAGTATTTATGAAATTTCATGCCTAGTTAATTAAATTGTGAGTTTTAGTAAAAAGTATATTTTGAACTATGGCCATGATATGTTTTTAAGAATCATGAATTTATGAATATCATGACATTAGATATGTCCATATGCTTTACAAGTAATTTTGACATTAAATATGTCCTATTGCTTTATGAAAGGTGATGGCATCTGGATATGTCTACCTAAGCTATGAACAGTTTTGGCATTATATATGTCACAAGTTATGAATGATTTATATGTATGTTTTGGGCGTAGTATTTAGCACCAAGTTGGTCTGGGTTTATCCTGCCCTTAAGTCCTAGAGCTACGTTGCCACTGTGGGTTTCCCTCTGTGGCTGATTACAGGATCCTTAGTATATGATTATAACCTTGGACGGTTAGGACAACCTTTTTTAGTATAGGGTATCACACTTAATTCCATGTAGCTCACATGGTCTATGTCGGTTATGAAAATCTCCCACAAAAATCAGTTTTAACTATATAAATGTATTTGAATCTTTGCTTTCATATTTCAAACTTATTACTATGACCTTCAATTATGAACATGTTTTAAGCTTATGATATTGCATGAGTCATTACATTATAGTTATTACTATGATCCTATGATTTCACCTTTAAGCATGTTTTACTATGGTTTATGCATCTCTCACACGCTCAGTACATTACATAGTACTGATCACATACTTCTTTGTGTTGCATCCTTTGATGATGTAAATTCAGGGGATCGCTCTTAGACTCGTGGCTAGACCTATTAGGATTTCCAATCCCAGTTGGTGAGTCCTCATCTTTTGAGGGTTAGTTATGATTCCTATTTAGTAGGTGCCTTTTATTTAGCACTTAGAGTTAGATGGGGTCTTGTCCCAGCAACTCATAATAACAGATTTAGAGGCTTTTCAGACATAGCTAGACATTCAGTATTTGATGTTTCAGACTTTGTTACTCTTAGACCTTTATCTTATGCTTAGTTGGACTAGCTACTTTTGTTATTTATGGTTCCGCTATGATTTTAATTATGAAGATTACATCAGGTAAAAGCCAAGGGTTATCTTAGGTCACTTGTGATCCTAAGTCCCATGCTATGTCTAGGGGGTAGCCTCGGGACGTGACAAACTTAGTATTAGAGAATCAGGTTCAAGAGTCCTAGGATACGTGAAATCTTTATTAAGTAGAGTCTCTTTCATGGGTGTGAAGTGTGCCACACTTATGAGAGGGAGGCTATGAGATGTTTTAGGTAAAACTTCACTTCTTTCATGATCAATATCGTGCGATAGATTTTAACTCTATTACTCCTCTCTAATCCAATCTTTATGCATTTCAAATCATACCTCCTCTCCGAGCAATGCCTCCTCTCCGAGCGATGCCTCCTCTCTGAGCTAATGCCAAAAATGCTAATCCTCCAGTTCATGACCATGAGTTCACTAATATAGAGTTCAGGTATGCCATTCAGATGGTAGCACAGGCGATGACCAATCAGGCTAATCAGCAGACACCTGATCCTACTAACCCTCATGGTGGCACAACTGTTGCTAGAGTTCGAGACTTCATTTGTATAAACACGCTAGAGTTTTTGGGGTCTAGAGTTAGTGAGGACCCATCGAATTTCATAGATGAGGTGAAGAGGATTTTGGAGGTGATGTAGGTTACTGGTTCTGATGATGTTGAGCTAGCCTTTTATCAGCTCAAGGATGTGGCTCATATTTGGTATACTCAGTGGAAGGATGCTAGGGGCAAGGATTAAGCTCCTGTGACTTGGGAGTGCTTTAAGGGAGCATTTATTGATAGGTTCTTCCCTAGGGAGTTGAGGGAGGATAAGGGTGAAGATTTTATGAAATTAAGGCAAGAATCAATGTTAGTCCATGATTATGGATTGAAGTTCACTCAGCTTTCTAGGTATGCTCCATCTATGATGGCTGATCCGAGTGCCCGGATGAGAAAGTTCATTTATGGGGTATCCAACTTAGTGAAAAACGAGTGCAAGATCACTATGTTATTAGGGGATATGGATATCTATGGGCTCATGAAACATGCTCATTAGATTGAGAAAGATAAGTTGAAGAAAATGGCAAGGGAGAACAAGAGGGTAAGAAAAGAGAATTTGGGTTTCAGTCATTAGAGGTCCAGAGGTGGACACCAGCCTTTGGTTCATAAGAGGTCATCAGGACCTGCACCATCATCAGCTAGTTCTCCTACTCAGGGGTCCAGACCTAGGCATGATTAGAAAGGTAGGGCATCAGGCCCTCATTCTCAGGGGAGCATTGCAAAGGGAACTCCTTACCCTAGTTGCAACAAGTGTGGTAAGATTCACTAGGGAGAGTGTCGCCTTAGCTTACAAAGATGTTTTGTATACGGACAGTTGAGGTATAGGATTAGGGATTGTCCCTCAGCCAGGCAGGGCAGTGGAGATGGAAAGGCCCAGGGTGCTACTTCATCAGCTCCAGCAGGTCGTACAACTTAGCAGGGTATAATTTCTGGCATAGGTGGAGGTCAACACTAGAACTTCCTTTATGTTATGTCATCTCGCCAAGGCTAGGAGGAATGTCCTGATGTAGTCACTGGTATGTTGCGAGTTTTCTCCTTTAATGTTTATGCTTTGTTATATGTAAGAGCTTCTTTGTCTTTTGTGACCCTTTATGTTTCTTGAAAGTTTGAAGCCAGTCCTGAACAATCCTAGAACCCTTTTATATCTCTAATCCTATTGGTAAGTCAGTCCTAGCCAAGAGAATTTATAAAAATTATCCTATCATAGTCGTTCATAGAGTCACCTCAGTCGATCTAGTAGAGTTGGATATGACTAATTTTGTTGTTATTTTTGGTATGGATTGGTTACATGTATGCTATAGTTTTATCAGTAGTCGAACCAGAATAGTCAACTTGAAGTTTCCTAATGAGACTTTCTTAGAGTGGCAGGGTAGTCCTCCATCCTCCAAGGTTTGTTTCATATCTTATCTCAAAGCTAGGAAAATGGTTTCTAAGGAGTATGTCTATCATATAGTTCAAGTTATGAATTTTTTGTCTGAAACCCCATCTCTCCAGTCAGTTCCTATAGTAAGAGAGTTTCCTGAGGATCTGCTCGGAGTCCCTCTTGAGCGGGAGATTGATTTTGGGATAGAACTTTTCCCAGCTATGCACTCTATATCTATTCCTAGTTACAAAATGTCTCCAGTGGAGCTTAAGGAATTGAAAGAGCAGTTGAAAGACCTTTTAGACAAAGGTTTTATCAGGCGTATTATCTCTCCATGGGGTTCTCTAGTTCTCTTTGTGCATAAGAAAGATGGTTCTCTTAGAATGTGCATTGACTAATATAAGTTGAACAAGGTCACTATCAAGAATAATTATCCCATCCCTAGGATTGATGACTTGTTCGACCAGCTTCAGGGTGCCAGTTACTTGTCCAAAATTGACCTCAGATATGGTTATCATCAGCTCAGAGTTAGAGAGTGTGACATCCTGAAGACAGCCTTTAGAACTTGGTATGGTCATTATGAATTTATGGTTATGTCTTTTGGTCTAATAAATGCTCTTACAGCCTTTATGGATTTGATGAATAGGGTGTTCAAGTAGTACTTAGATATGTTCATTCTTTTTTTCATTAACGACATTCTTATCTACTCTCAAAGTGAGAAGGAGCATCTAGACCATTTGAGAGTTGTGTTGCAAACTCTCAATGATCGACAGTTATTTGCTAAGTTTAGCAAATGTGAACTCTGGATGCAGTCAGTTGCTTTTTGGGGTCATGTTGTGTCTAGAGAAGGCACTTGAGTGGATTCGCAGAAGAAAGAGGCAGTCAAGAATTGGCCTACACCCACTTCCCCGACAGACATTAGAAGCTTTTTGGGTTTGGCTAGTTACTACAGGAGACTTGTGGAAGGGTTTCATCCATAGTTTCCCTTTTGACCAAGTTGACTCAGAAAAAGGTTAAGTGTTAGTGTTTTGATGTGTGTGAAAACAAATTCCAGGAATTGAAGACTAGGTTTACCATAGCTCCAGTTTTGTCTCTACTAGAGGGTTTAGATGGCTTTATTATGTATTGTGATGCATCTAGGATTGGCTTGGGTTGTGTTTTGATGTAGTGTGGTAAGGTAATTGCTTATGCTTCTAGATAGCTTAAGATTCATGAGAAGAACTACCCGACTCATGATCTTGAGTTAGCAGCATTAGTTTTTGCTTTGAAGATTTAGAGACACTTAATGTATGGTGTCTATATAGATGTGTTTATTATCCATAAGAGTCTTCAGTATGTGTTCACTCAGAAAGAATTGAATCTTTGTCAAAGAAGGTGGCTTGAGCTTCTTAAGGACTATGATATGTGCTTTACCATACGGGTAAGGCCAATGTTATAGCTAATGAACTTAGTAGGTTATCCGTAGGTAGAGTGTCACAGTTGAGGATAGAAAGAAGGAATTGGCTAATGATATTCATAGGCTTGCTCGATTAGGAGTTCTCTTTATAGATTCAACGGATGGTGGTGTTATTTTTTAGAATGGGTCTGAATCTTCGTTGGTAGTTGGGGTGAAGGAGAAGCAAGACAGTGATCCTATCTTGCATTAGTTGAAGGGTGTAGTCCATCAGCAGAGAGTAGAGGATTTTTCCCAAGGGGGAGATGATGTGCTTTGACATCAAGGAGAGATTGTGTGTTCCTAATGTAGATGGGTTGAGACACAGGATTTTAACAGAGGTTCATTGTTCCAAATATTTTATACACCCCGGTGCCACCAAAATGTACTGTGACCTATGGGAAGTCTATTGGTGGAATCGCATGAAGAGGGACATTGCAGATTTTGTGGCTAGGTGTCCTAACTGTTAGCAAGTGAAAGTAGAACATCAGCGACCAAGTGTTATGACTCAGGATATTGACCTTCCCACTTTGAATTCGAAGTGATCAATATGGATTTCATTACGGGCTTACTTCATACTCGCAGATAGCATGATTCTAATTGGGTGATTGTAGAAAGATGACTAAGTCCACTCACTTGTTGGCTATCAAGACTATTGATTCAGTATAGGATTATACCAGGCTCTACATCTGTGAGATAGACAGGTTTCATGGGGTTCCATTGTCTATCATCTCAGATAGGGGTACTCAATTTACATCCCAGTTTTGCAGATCATTTTTGAAGGGTCTTGGTACTCAAGTGAATCTTACCAACATTCTTTACCCGCAGACAGACGGCCCGGCAGAGCGTAGCATTCAAACTTTAGAGGATATGTTGAGGGTTTTTGTGATTGATTTTAAAGGTAATTGGAATGATCACTTACCTCTTATTAAATTTGCCTACAACAACAACTTTTATTCTAGCATTCAGATGGCTCCCTATGAGGCACTTTATGGGTGGAGGTGTAGATCACCTATCGGTTAGTTTAAGGTAGGTGAGGTAGCCTTGATAGATCCAGATTCATTTCACTAGACTATGGATAAAGTTTAGCTTATTAGGGAGAGGTTGAAGACTACACAGAGTCGACAAAATCCTATGCAGATATGACAAGGAGGGATTTAGATTTTGAGGTGGATGATTGGGTGTTCTTGAAGGTGTCACCCATGAAGGTTGTGATGAGATTTGGTAAGAAGGGGAAACTTAGTCCCTGGTTTGTAAGTCCCTACAAGATTATGAGGAGAGTTGGTAGTGTGGCATATGAGTTAGAGTTGCCAGCTGAGCTAGAAGTGGTTCATTCGATTTTCCATGTTTCTTTGTTGAAGAAGTGTGTTGGGGATTCGACATCTATTATGCCATTAGATAATGTGAGTGTAAAGGATAGTCTCTCATATGAGGAAGTTCCGGTTAAAATTCTTGATTATCAGATTTGAAGGCCGAGGAACAAGGAAGTTGCTTTGGTGAAGGTTTTATTGAGGAACTAGTCAGTTGAGGGAGATACTTAGGAAGCAGAAGCAGCCATCAAGACTAATTACCCTCATCTCTTTCCTTCCAATCCAATTTCAGCTCGAGGTAATAGTTTCCTCCCTAGTATATCCCTCCGATTATATTCCATCAGCCTTTTTCATGATCCTAGCATGCATTCATGTTTTATGAATTCAGTTTAGTCATGTTTTCAAGTTAGAACTCAGCCTTAGTGCATGTGCTTTGATTATTATGTTCTGTTGGTTGGGATTGTAGCTCTTTCCCTCTAAACTAATCTTACTTAGCCTTCATTTGATGAATGAGCCCAAGGGGGAGATATTGTAACACCCTAAAATTTAAACCATCTTTTAAACATAAGAGTTCTAAATTTTCTGCAGCTTCCAGGAATCACAGTTAATACCACGGATCATTTTTCTGGATCACGACCCATGGTCTAATCCATGGTTTGGACTTCTCTGTAGCTTTCCTAAAAAATCACAAGTGACTTCACGGACCATGGTTTAAAACCACGGCCCGTCCTGTCATCTGTGATTCTGACAATCATAGGACCCTCCTTTTAGGGTCTCAAAACCGCAGTTCATATGATGACCCATCATTTAGAACCATTGGTCGTCCTATAATCCATAGTTCTTCAGGATCGAAGGACCCTCACTTTCCCAAGTTAAAAACACGAATCATAAAACTGCCCGTCATTTTGTTTCATGAACCGTCAAATGACTCATGGAGTGGAATTTCAGCAAAATCCCAATGTGGTTCCAGACCAACGGGTGATTCTACCGTCCGTCATTTCATTCCACTAGTCGTGGACCTGACCGTGGTTTTCCCCGATTTTAGTTTTTCAGAGTCATTTCCTAGGGGTATTTTGTAACTATACACTCTTTTAACTCCTAAGTTAAGTTACTTTAGGGCTAACTAAATGGGTTTTAGTCTCACTTAGCTAGTTCTTCACTCATTCTCCCAATTCAAGCTCCAAAAGAAAGAAAAGGAGTCTTCTCTTAAGATCCAAGGTGTAAGGTTCCATCTCAAGTCTCCAACCTCATATTTTGGCTAAGAAAAGCTTTGGGTTTAGGTATGTGGGTATTTAATAAGGGATTCCATTCACCCTTATTCCCAAATCCTACGATTTCACTTTGATTTTATGAAATTGGGAATTAGGGTTCTTACCCAAATATGATTTCTCTCATAAAATTGATTTATTTACATTAAAGTATGCTTTCGAATCCCTTACCCATGATTTTATATGAGAATCCTCAAGTATTTTAAAAGCCCATGAATTGAGAGTGATTTCTAGCATAATTTTCCTCCTATTGCATAATTTCAAGTAAAATTGGCATGTTTAGATAATATGACCTCAAGTATATATGAAATTGCATGCCTAGTTCTTTAAATTGTGAGTTTTAGTGAAAAGTATATTTTGAACTATGGCCATGCTATGTTTTTAAGAATCATGAATTTATGAATAGCATTACATTAGATATGTCTATATGCTTTACAAGTAATTTTGACATTAGATATGTCCTATTGCTTTATAAAAGGTGTTGGTATCTAGATATGTCTACCTAATCTATGAATAGTTTTGGCATTAGATATGTAACAAGTTATGTATGAGCTATATGTATATTTTGGGAGTAGTATTTAGCACCGAGTTAGACTGGGTTTAGTATACCCTTAAGTCCCTGAACTGCATTGCCACTGTAGGTTGCCCTCCGTGGCTCATTATAGGATCCTTAGTATATGGTTCTAACCTTGGCCGGTTAGGGGAACTTTTTTCGATGTATGGTAGCACACTTAATTCCATGTAGCTCACATGGTCTATGTCGGTTATGAGCATCTCCCACAGAAATTAGTTTTAAGTATATAAATATATTTGACTCTTTGCTTTCAGATTTCAGACTTATTACTATGACCTTCGATTATGAACATGTTTTTAGCTTATGATATTGCATTGAGTCATTACATTATAGATATTATTATGATCCTTTGATTTAACCTTTAAGCATGTTTTACTATGGTTTATGCATCTCTCACATGCTCAGTACATTCCATAGTACTGATCACATACTTTTTTGTGTTGCATCCTTTGATGATGTAGATTCAAGTGCTCTCTCTCAGACTCGTGGCTAGACCCAGCAGGATTCTTAGTCCTAGTTGGTAAGTCCTCATCTTTTGAGGACTAGTTATGATTCCTAGTTAGTAGGTGCCTTTTATTTAGCACTTAGAGTTAGATGGGGTCTTGTCCCAGTAACTCAATATGACAAATTTAGAGGCTTTTCGGACATAGCTAGACATTCAATATTTATTGTTTCAGACTTTGTTACTTTTATACCTTTATCTTATGCTTGGTTAGATTACCTACTTTTGTTATTTATGCTTCCCCTATGATTGTCATTATGATGCTTACATCATGCTAAGGTCAAGGTTTAGTTTGGGGTCACTTGTGATTCTAAGTCCCATGTTATATCTAGGAGGTAGCCTCAGGGAGTGACAGATAATTTCTGACTCAATTCTTATGTATTATCTACAAATGATCATACAGAAGATGATTTAGTGTAGAAATCATGGATTAAGTTAGGTATTGGTTGATCCCTAAAAGTGGGGTTTATGACAAGGATGATGAATAGTGGCTAGAGTTAAAGAATGATTTACATAATTGTGTTAATGATCCTAATGATCTTGGGTGTATTTATATGCCCGTTTGTCATAATTTGACCATACGTTCTCTAGTTTTGAGAATAAATTTCACTATATTAAGTGTGTCTTGATGATTATCGATTGATTATATACTAAGACACATGATTAGGCATTTTTACAGGTACTATGATGAGAAAAGGCCACTTTTGTGAGCAAACATTGACTTACGGAGCATTTGAAAGGAGTTGGCTAAGCCCCAGGACTGAAAAGAAGAAAATAAGTGGGAAAAATTAGGCTGGGGCACGTTACTGGCATGTTGCCCCAGTGCCTAAACTACTGACCAAGAGTAGTGGTGCACTGCAGGCGCGATGCGCCAGTGGTACGCCACTGGCCATTCGGGAAATGTTTCTAGCTTTTTCCTACTCCATTTTTTAGAAGGAAAAAGGGATTTTCCCAATAAATATAACCTTAGGACATTTTTTAAAAGGGTTGTTCCATCTTTTGTCAAGCAAAAAGCGAAAGGATAATTTCACTATTAGGTTTCTTTTCTTCTTACTTTTCTTAAATAATACTTTTCATGAAAACAATTATCTTTGTAATCTTGATTAATATGAGTGGCTAAGAACCCTTGTTCTGGGGTTATGGATGAACGCATGATTGATAGTATGAATTTGAACTAATGAGTTTGCTTATCAGTAATAGTATTCTTGTATTCTTGTGCATAGTATTTTAATGCTTCATGACTATTAGAAAAAAATTATAATCTTATTGTGAACCCGAAAGAATAAGCAATAAAATACAATGAGAAATATGAGGAGCAAGATCTCTCTTTTATAATGTATAGAGTAGGATTGTGGAACTAAAGAGGAATATACCTAGAACGCCTTGCTTGGTTTAGCGGGAGTAGAAACTTTATCCACTTGTTAATTCTGCTCATAGGAATATAGAACTAGAATTGCATATGGATAGGCGATTAGAGGTTGACCATTCCATAGTCATATTATTAACCCCATAATCAACACTAGGTAAGAAAATGAGTTGACTGAAGTGAATATTATTTATGATTGCTAGCTAAAGCTGTAACCCTGGAATTCTCTCGAAATTTAGAACACAAGAAAATATTTAATCGCTTTAACAATTTATTTTATTGATCTTAGATTACTACATACCTAAACACTTATTTGTTACATTCACACTTGTTTAAATTTGTTGTACTTGAATTTGTTGGAGTATTTCCTAAAACATAAGTCATGTGGGTACGATAACCGGACTAACCAATATGTATTACTTAGATGAACGCATGTACTTGTGTGTGCATTAGGATGCAACACCTAATAAGTTTAAAGTACTATGTATGGGTAATAATTAGACTTGAACAATGGGAGTAATAAATTAAAATATAGTTTGATGACTTATAGGAAACATGTGAACAGTATTGGATATTATTGGATGTTGTTGAGCATGCTTTGATAGAAATTGAATATCTTGTTGTAGATAATATAGATGGCGCTGGAGAATTATGCTAATTTTGGAAAGTCATAGAATATTTGAGCTTGAGATTGAGGTAAGGTTTTGTATCCCTCTTCATCTACTACACGTGTTTAGTAAAGAACTCACAAAATAGTTCTAGGAGGTCGAGAGTTCAAAGTTTTATGTGTTTGGTCAAATCTCTTAAGGACTGTACATTGTGAAGTTGGGAAGAGGGAGTAACCTTGACCTCATGAGGGGGTTATATATTCATTTTGTAGCAAGAAATGAAGGGTATCGTGATACACTGCTTGTTTATAGTATTTATCGAGTTTGTTGCTTGTGAATTATTATTATGTTATCGATTAAGCCGTTATTCTTGGTTAGTTGCTTAGTGTCCTCCATATTATTGTGCAATATAGAGGTTTCAGCTTAAAGAACTTGGTCAGCATCTCATTCTCATTCCTGTCATGATCAGACCTCGCATTTGTCTGAAGAAATCATTTTTGCCGGATGACGCATCCATTCTAGGAGCTGTAGTAGCCGTTGGCTGGGTACTCGGAACCTGATTTGCATTCCTCGTGGGGTTGTCTCCAACACCAATCATCCCACTCAGGAAGGACCACACTTGTTGAAATGTTGTAGGTGTGATAGAGGGAAGGTCTGCACCTCCAGCTGGTGCTGCCTCCGCCTGCTCTACACCCTCCTCAATAGCAACCTCGACCTCCTGCTCAACCTAATCCTGAGGTGGGGGAGGGGTCACTTCACGTGCTCCTGCAGCTACTTGAGCTCTACCCCTGGCGGGTGTTGCCCTACCTCGGCCCCTGTCCCTGCCTCTTCCTCTACCTCTGATAGCCGATCCCATTGTTTGGACCGGTGCTCTCGTTCCATTGTTCCTTGTGTTAAACATCTGCGGACAAAAGAGTGAACGAAGTCAAATATTAATTTGTATAACTAGATACCAATTGGAATCAAGTTATAGCATTAAGGGAGAAATAAGAGATAGTTTCTAAAGTCCTATAGCCTCTCGAAAAAAAGTACAGACGTCTCCGCACCGTTCCGCAAGACTCTACTAGACCTATGTTAGTATGAATAGATCAATGAACCTAGGGATTTGATACCAACTTTGTCACGACCCAAACCACCGTGATTGGCACCTACCTAATACCCCCGAGTGAGCGGACCAATTCTAACCCATCACTTAATCACCCTAGCAGCTTAAAACCAAAGCATAAAATAAACTAGCAATAAAATCTCAAATACTATTTCATAAAACTACAGAAACATCCTCCCTAGAACCTGAAAGTCATTGTACCAAAATATTCTACCAAATTGTCTAGAAAATACGGGGATGCAACCCCAAATAAGCAAGGATTTAGGCCAGAAACAAGTGGGATATAACTAAACAAAAAGAAACCATGGTACCTCGATCGAAGCAGCTCACCCTTGATGTCTGAAAGCGCTGGGACTAAAGGTGAGGTCGCGCGTCAGCCGCTAAAAGATTGCCTGTACTAACAAAAAGATACGCAAGTGCATAACCAGTGTGTACTGGTAGGATCATCAGTCAATTCCAAATAAACAATATATGAATAGTAACTAAAGCCAAGTAAAGCACAGGAAAAATGTGAACAAGCCAACAGATATCTCTAGACTACAAGTCTCCTCCTAGCTTATCCCTTCATGTAATCCACTTCACAACTATTGACAACATTCAATGACAACACAATAAATATTTTACTTAGCCCGGACCCACCCTGGGATCCCCCTAACAACACCTAAGTGTTAAACATACAACTCGGTCTACACCAAGACCAACTAACAATCAAATATAATAATAATCTGGCCTGTCAAGGACCATATGCAATATCACAATTCACCAACACAACCCGGTCCACTCATAGAACCATCGCAAGAATGCACAATGCAATAACATAAACCTGTACTAAGCATAGTACCCGAGCCAATCAGTTAGTATCCCGTACCAGGCGTGGTACCCAAGCCAACCATTTGTTATCCCATACCAGGCGTAGTACCCAAGCCAACCGTTAGTATCCCGTACCAGGCATGGTACTCGAGCTAACCGAATGTCACACAGAATCTACAGTCACAAATAATGAACGATCAACACTTTTAAACCCATAAGCAATAACACCTAGTTAATTTCACAAGACTGATAACATGACACTTAGACTTTCCTAAATCATTCCCTAAGCATGAAACTCATACAATACTTAAGCAAAAGTACACGAACATACAACGCATACAGGAATCAATAACCATCACCTACCTCAAAATATTCCAAGCTCTACGCAACCAGAGCTTTCCTATTTCCCAAAGTTCTTGCCGGTTCTTGGTCTAAAACAAGACACAATAACCAAAATCAATCCTTATGGCCTAATAGTTACCCAAATTATGCAAAAATCCCAAAACTTAGGCCAACCATGATCATCCTACCCTTTTTCCCAGGCTTTCCCATCATTAATTAATCTATTCCTACCATTCTTATGGATACATTTAGAGAATTAAGGTCACATGATCATATTCTAATGAAATCATCAACACCCAAGAACTTTTACACCTTAGAATCCCCTATTTCTCAAGATTCTACCATCTTAGGTCATTTCAAACCTTTCCCAAAGTCCACCCCTAGCAATTTTATAGTGTAGGAAGGATAGTACGAAGTTTGGAAAGTAGAATTCTTACCTTTAAGACAAAAATTAGTGGAAAACTGATGAAAATCACCCAAAATTGCCTTGCCCTTCTCCCAAAATGTGTTGAGGAAAACTGACTATTTCTGGGAAAGTTTCTGCATTAAATCTCATCACGCTCCTCTATAGCGGTCCGCTCTACTATAGCGGTACTTCCATAGCGGAATCGATCGCTATGGCGGAGACTGACCGATGTTGACTTCCACTGTAGCGGTATTTTCTCCGCTACGGTGGAGGTTGCTATGGCGATATGGCAATTTACACGGGTCAAAAAGTCATAAAGTCCCCTAAATTGGTCCATTTTACAACACACTCAATTTCTTTTTATGTTCTGGAACAACCCCTTGATGTCAACCTCGATACCAGGAGTTCTACTCACCCGAATTCGATTCTTATGTCTTATGTCTTAGCTAAATAGAAAACTAGCTCAAAATAGGACATGTTACCCAATCCTTACCTAGATTTCCCTAGACCATACCTCACTCCAAAACTGACCGAGACTAGCCTAGCCCAGAATTTCCAACTCCTAAATCTGAAAGTTTTTTTACTTGAAACTTGGCATGAAAAGTCTACCCGTAATGACAAATCCGGTCGTTATAAGAGTCAACTTTAATATCATGCATTGGTTTTCTTGATTCAAGCCAATATCTGGAACATATGGCCTATGACTCTAATAGCAATCCCACAAAGGGCGTACCTTGTATCAGACAACGATTATAGTTATATGTATAAAATCACCGTAAAAAGTACTTGGGAAACACATTCCATGCATTTTACATAGACCGTCTTAGGTAGTCCATATTATGATCATTTGTATTTGAAATAGGCATATGATATCACCTAGGCAAATTTCTATGTGTCTTATAATAATGAATAACTTTAAGACACATACATAAACTGATAAGGTTATTAATATAATTCATAATAGAGTTATAATAATCTCTGTCCACAGTTTCTCATCATTAATACTTGAAGTACGATAACCCAATAATACTAGTATATAGGTCACCATTTCATATTATATATTTGTTACTTGTATTCTCATAGGTCTTTTATCTTGATATCTGATTCACATGAGCATCCTTTTCATCTTGATAATTCACCAGTATATGTTTCATATATACTGACATTCTTATGTTTGGGGCTGCTACATTTATGTAAATGCAGAATCAGGTATACATGTTAGCAGACTTCCATACTAGGCACTCGTTCTGTATTCAGCAAAGTAGTTGGTAAGCTTCTCTCTTATTCGAAGCTAATAGGTGTCTAGTAATCTTTATTCATATTTATAAATATAGTACATGTATGTCTGGGCCCTTTCTTGACCATCTTCCATTGTACAGTTGCAGACCTTATAGAGGCTTACTAGATAGTGTAAAGTTGTCATACGTAGTTAGAGTTTTAATGTCTATATTAGTAGTGTGTCCAGTGGGCTAGTATTGTTTATATACATAGTCCCTTAGTATTATTCATGATTAGTAATTCTTCCACTTAGTATAGGTTTGTTGTATGAATGCTTATACGGTTCTTGTCTGCCCTGTCCAGGCTCGGGGCATGACATTTTTTCCAGCAATACACCTAAAATAAACCTAAAAACTCCTCAATACACAAAGAAATTTTTTGAAATGACACTTTCAATTACAGTACCATGAGTTCTTGCTGAGAACACGTCTAGAATTTATTATTTGAGAACATAGACAACGAGAAACCAAGAGGGGAAGAACCTTACATCAATTGCTGGAAATTCACTTTCTTAACCTAGATTCTTCAAAACTTTAAGCCTCTATTCAAGATGAAACCTTGAGAAGAGACAAAAAACACTTTAAGAATCACAGAAAATATGGGGCGACCGTGGGAGTTACTACTAGGTTACCTTATGAGT
This sequence comes from Jaltomata sinuosa, assembly GCA_003996215.1. Taxonomy (NCBI): domain Eukaryota; kingdom Viridiplantae; phylum Streptophyta; class Magnoliopsida; order Solanales; family Solanaceae; genus Jaltomata; species Jaltomata sinuosa. Next base: position 12,118 of record QJPP01001979.1, on the reverse strand, counting down.
TTAACCATGGAGATACTTGATATTCACCTCCCCTGATGGTAGAAATAAGCTAATTCCAGTAATAACTACTTACCTTAAGTTGCAAAAAGAAAGAGAACTTCAAGAACCCTAAGGAGCAAAGGGCGGTACTTGGTGTCACGCCCCGAGGTTACCCCCTAGACGTAACATGGGACCCGGACCACAAGGACCCCAAGCTAACCCTTAGTCATAGCATTCTCAAGCATAACAAAGAATAAGACATAACAGAAGCATTATATGAGAATCCAAATAGGAAACATATCATATTATAAAGGTTCGAAGAGGAAATACAACTCGAAGTCATCCAATAACTATTATGTCTGAAAAGCCTCTAATACTATCATAGAGAGTTGATGGGAAAATACCCCAACTAACTCGACAAATCCAAAATGTAAAGGAAGCATAAAGACTGAAATAAGGTTTAGTCCTCGAACCATGAGGACTCACCAAAACTAGCTGAGGGAGTGGCCTGGAACTCTAGCCACGGGTCTGAGAGAGAACACCTGAATCTGCATCGTGAAAGCATGCAGCGCAATATGCGTTAGCACTATGGAATGTACTAAGTATGTGAGCAATGCATGAACATGATGAAAACATGCTAAGTGTACATAAATAACTTAAATCATGCTTTTAAAGATAACTGAATGCAATGACTCTTAATATATCATAAGTTGTAACATAAACATAAGTAATAAGTTTGAAAACTCAATAAGAGTCAAATGCAATGTAAATCATAAACTATTTCTTTGGGAGGTTCTATAATCGACATAAATCATGTGAGCTACATGAAATTCAATGTATACTCCCCATCGAGAGGACCCAATGGACCTTGCCAAGGGTACAAAGGCATGACTGTAATGTGATCACCTAAAATTGATGCCCAGCATGGGACTTAGAACCTACGGGGGCAACGTAGTTCTAGGACATATGGGTACTCTCACCCATCCAACTCGGTGCTAATACTACTCCCAAAACATACACATAGCTCATATAATACCAATGATATATATGATGCCAAAGATGACTCATAACCAATGACATATCAAAAGTCAAAGTTAGTTGATAAATTGGTGACATATCTAATGTCAAAACTGTTTAAAACCCAATGACATACCTAATGCCAGAGCTAAGTAAAACCAATGACATATATAATTCCAAAGCTATTTTGAAAAGCAAAAGACATATACTATGCTATGCAATTCAAAGTCATAGTCTGAAGGCTTAGATTATCCATAGTTCAAAATATGCTTTTCGTTCCAACTTCGTGCTTGAAGAATCATATATGCAATTTCATAAGTTCGCAAATTCCATGATATCTAATCATGCTATATTTCTCTTGAAAATATGTAAATTCATGAAATAATGCTAGAAATCAACTTTCATGCTTGGGCTTTCAAAGCCAAAAAGGAAATCATAATCAAATCATGAGTAATCAATAAGAAACCATGAATTTAAACATAGGAATTGATTTCATAAACTTTCCCCAAATTTTGGTTTAAAACCCTAATTTCATAGCTTCATGATCTCAAAATAAGACTTGGAGATTTTGGGCACAAGGGTGGAAGAAACCCATTGCTAAAGACCCACATACCTTGGTGGAAGATTACCCACTTGATTGGAAAATAATAAGGAAACTTGAATTGGAGCTTGAACCTTGAGCTTGAGAGGAAGAACTTTCTCTTTTGAGGGAGGAATGAGGAGCTTAAGGTAGAATTAGGATAATATGGGTGAAAACCCTTCTAAAAGTAGTCAAAACAACTTCACTTAATCCATAATAGGGTGGAAAAGGCTAAAATACCCCTAAGCTTAAGCTTAAGAAAAAGCTGGAAATTTCCGAAGTTAGTGACCACGGATTAGGACGACGGTCCATCGTCCAGAAGGACGGACCGTCAAAGGGATCCATAATTCTGAATCAAAAATTGAGCTACTGGAAATGCACTCCACGAGTTCAATGACGGTTCGTTCTTGAAACAACGGATCATCTTGTTGACTCGTAATTTGCCTTAGGGAAAATCTGGTCCTCTAAACTCAGGGACTACGGTTGGGAATGATGGTCCGTTGTCTAGAAGGATGGACCATCCTTCGACTCGTCTTCTCTAGGACACATTGAGGGACTCTCTGGAATTTGGATGATGAGTACAATGATAGACCATTGTCTAGAAGGATGAGTCATCATTGGAGCCGTCATCCCTGGAAACTTGGAATTTTTTCTAGGATTTTAACTTAGGTAGCTGAAGACGCGTACGGGGTGTTACAATATCTCCACCTTGGGATCATTCGTCCTCGAATGAAGACTAAACAAGGGAAAACTGAGGAGAAAATAGCCCAACCAAACATCATAACATAGAATCAAGGGGTAATCATGAAAACTGAACTTTGTAACTTGAAAACATGATAAACTAACTTTATAAAACATGTGTGCATGCTAGGATCGTGAGAGGAACTGATAGAGTATGACCGGAGGAACATATTAAGGAGGGAACTAGTACCTCAAGCTGGAGAAGAATCAGAATGGAAGAGATGCGGATATTTGGCCTTCATGGCCTCTTCCGCTTCCCAATTAGCACCTTTTACAAGCTGATTCCTCCATAGGACTTTCACCGAAGCTACTTCCTTGTTTCTCAATTTTCGAACCTGACGATCAAGGATTTCCATGGGAACCTCCTCATAAGTGAGACTATCCTTCACTCCCACATCCTCCAAGGGAACAATCAAGGTGGTATCACCAACATATTTCTATAACAAGGAAACATGGAACACCGGATGAATAGCTTACAAATCCGAAGGCAAGTCTAGCTCATACGCCACACTGCCAACTCTCCTCGAAATCCGATAAGGACCTATAAAACGGGGACTAAGCTTTCCTTTCTTGTCAAACCTCATCACACCCTTCATGGGTGACACCTTAAGGAAAACCCAATCACCAACTTCAAATTCCAACTCCCTTCTCCTCATATCTGCATAAGATTTCTGTCGACTTTGAGCAGTCTTCAACCTTTCCTGAATAAGTTGAACCTTCTCCATAATCTCATGAATCGAATCTATACCGATCAAGGATGCCTCACCTACCTCAAACCAACCAATAGGAGACCTTTATCTCCGACCATAAAGAGCCTCATAAGGAGCCATCTGGATGCTAGAGTGAAAGATGTTGTTGTAGGCAAACTCGATAAGGGGTAATGATCATCCGAATTTCCTTTGAAGTTAATAACGCAAGCCCTCAACATATCCTCCAAAGTCTGAATAATACGCTTGGCCTAGCCATCTGTCTGAGGGTGAAAAGTTGTGCTAAGCTTCACCTTAGTACCAAGACCTTTCTAAAACGATCTCCAAAACTGAGATGTAAACTGGGGACCTCTATCCGAAATGATAGACAAGGGAACACCATGCAATCGGACTATCTCTCAAATGTAGAGTCTGGCATAATCATCCAGTGTATCTGTAGTCTTAACAGCAAAAAAATGGGATGACTTGGTCATCCGATCAACGATCACCCAAACAGAATCATGCTGCCTTCGAGTACAAGGCAAACCCATAATAAAGTCCATATTGATTGCTTCCCATTTCCAAGTGGAAAGGTCAATATCCTGAAGCATACCACCTGGTCTTTGATGTTCTACCTTTACCTGTTGACAGTTGGGACACTTAACCACAAACCCGACTATGTCCTGCTTCATACCATTCCACCAATATACTTCCCGTAGATCACGGTACATCTTAGTGGCACCCGGATGAATGGAGTATCTAGAACTGTGAGCCTCGGAAAAAATTTGTTATCTCAACCCATCAACATCTGGCACACATAAGCGACCCTGATAACATAGCACACCATCTCCCCCATGGAAGAAAATATTGACCCTTTGCTGATGAACTCCACCCTTAAGCTGAAGTAGAACTGGATCTTGGTCTTGCTTGGCTTTTACCTCAGCCCCCAAGGATGATTCGGCACCATTAGTCACAATCACACCACCTTCGGTCAAGTCCATAAGGTGAACTCCCAACCGAGCAAGACTATGAACTTGTTTAACCAATTCCTTCTTTCCATCTTGAATAGAAGCTACACTTCCCATGGACAACCTACTCAAAGCATCTGCCACAACATTGGCCTTACCCGGATGGTAAAGCACACTTATATCATAATCCTTAAGGATTTCAAGCCATCTCCTTTGTCCGAGGAGACTCTTAGGATCGGTGAAACCATCCACATGCACACCATACAAGTAGTGCCTCCAAATCTTCAAAGCAAAAACCACGGCCACTAGCTCAAGATCATGAGTAGGGTAGTTCTTCTCATGTACCTTAAGCTATCTCGAGGCATAAGCAATCACCTTGCCCCATTGCATCAAAACACAACCCAAACCAATTCTGGAGGCATCACAATACACAACAAAATCATCGCCCTCGAGTAGAGCCAATACTAGAGCTGTAGTCAATCGAGTCTTCAATTCTTGAAAACTTTTCTACAAGAGTGGGACCCCTAAAACTTAACCTTTTTCTGAGTCAATCGGGTCAATGGGGAAGCAAGGGAGGAAAACCCTTCCACAAATCTCTTATAGTAACCAGCTAAACCCAAGAAACTCATAATATCGAATGGGGAGGTGGGTCTTGGCCAGTTCTTTACCACCTCAATATTTTGAGAGTCAACCCGAATACCATCCTTAGTCACAATATGACTCAGAAAAGTAACAGACTGCATCCAAAACTTGCACTTGCTAAACTTTGCAAACAACTATCTATCCTTGAGAGTTTGAAACACAACCCTCAAATGATCTGCATGCTCCTCCTTACTCCGAGAGTAGATGAGGATATCATCAATGAAACCAATCACAAACATATCCAAATACTGTTTGAACACACGGTTCATCAAATCCATAAAAGTTGTAGGATCATTCGTTAGACCAAAAGAAATAACAACAAACTCATAATGACTATACCGAGTCCTGAAGGCTGTCTTCGGGATATCAGACTCACAAACTCAAAGCTGATGATAACCGGATCTAAGGTCGATCTTGGAGAAGAAACTAGCACCTTGAAGCTGATTGAACAAGTCATCAATTCTATGAATGGGATACTTATTCTCTATTGTGACCTTGTTCAACTGGCAGTAATCAATACACATTCGAAGATAACTATCCTTCTTACGAACAAAAAAAACTGGGGCACCCCAAGGAGAAATACTAGGCCTGATGAAACCCTTATCAAGCAAGTCTTTCAACTGATCCTTCAACTCATTAAGTTCTGCGGGGTAATTCTATAAGGAGGAATAAAGATAAGATTCGTATCCGGAAGAAGATCTATGCCAAAGTCAATCTCCCACTCAGGAGGGACTCCGAGAAAATCATCAAGAAACACTTCGGAAACTCATTCACAACAGGAACAGACTGAAGAGTTGGGGATTTGGACGCCATATCCATGACCCTAACTATATGATAGACATAACCCTTAGAAATCATCTTCCTAGCCTTAAGATAGGATATAAAGCGACCCTTCGAAGAAGAGGGACTACCTTTCCATTCTAGGAAAGGTTCATTAGGAAACTTAAAACTAACCACACGAGTGCGACAATCAACTGAGGTATAACATGCATATAACCAGTCCATACCAAGAATAACATCAAAATCAGTCTTTTCCAACTCTACTAGATCCGCTGAAGTGACTCTATGAAGGATTGAGATAGGGAAATTTTTGTAGACTCTTTTGGCTAGGACAGACTCACCAACAGGAGTAGAAACATGAAAGGGTTCTAAAAGCATTTCAGGACGAATCTCGAACTTACAAGAAACATAAGGAGTTACAAAAGACAAAGAGGCACCGTGGTCTAACACGGCATACACATCATGAGAAAAGACTTTCAACATACCTGTAACCACATCTGGAGAACTCTCCTGATCCTAACGAGAGGACATAGCATAAAGGAGGTTCTGGCATGAACCACCAGAACTAGAAGCTATGCCCTGCGGGGCTGGTCTACCTCCTGAAGCTGCTGGGGTAGACTGATTCCTACCTTCATGTCCCTTTCTAGCTAAAGTACAATCCTTGATATGATGCCCAGGCTGACCACAACCGAAGAAACCCTCTCTACCGGCTAAATATTTATCGCGATAATTATTCCCACACCTGGCATAAGCGGGGAAGGAAGATCCCTTTGCACCACCACCCTGAGAATAAGAGCCTGCACCTCTACCGGACTGATCATGTAGTGGCTTGGTGGCCTGAGAAGGAACCCTAGCAGAAGAGTGAACAGGTCCTGATGACTTCTTCTGGAAGGAAGAGCGATGTCCACCTCCAGACTTGTGATGACCAAAACCTGATCCCTCGGATCTAACCCTCTTGTTCTCCCTAGCCATCTTCTTAAGTTTATCACCCTCAATCTGATGGTCATGAGTCATGATCCAAGATATGTTCATGTCACTTAACAACAAAGCAGACCTACACTCCTTCTTCACCACATCGGAAACACCATAGATGAATTTACTCATTTGATCATGCGGGTGCGCTACCATGGAGGAAGCATATCTAGACAATTGAGTGAACATCAAACTATACTCTTGCACTGATATCGAACCTTGTCGCAAGTTCACAAATTCCTCCACTTTCGCTTGCCTCAACTCACGGGGAAAGAACTTATCAAGAAAGTCTCTCTCAAAACACTCCCAAGTCATGGGGATCGCATCCCTCACCCTAGCCTCCTTCCACTGCGTGAACCAAATATGACCTACATCCTTGAGTGGATAGGATGCAAGTTCAACACAATCAACTCTGACCACTTGCATAACCTCAAAGATCTTCTTCACTTTGTCAATAAAGTTAAGCAGGTCCTCACTCACTTTCGAACCCCAAAACTCCGCGCCACCCTACCTTGAGGATGAGCGAGGGAATGAGCCTGTTGATTTTCCAAAGTACGAGCTAGTAGGTGAATAGCATTCCTAAACTCATCATTTGTGACATCGGGGACCAGAACTTGAGGAGCAGAATTTTGAGCAGCTCAGGGAGGCATAGCACGTCGACGAGGCATATTCTGAAACGCATAAGATAAGGATTAGAAGAACATTAAGTTAAGCTCTATCGCATGACGTGATCATGAAAGAAGTGAACTTTTTCTAAGATATCTCATAGCTTCCCTCTCATATATGTGGCACGCTTCGCAGACATGAAAGACATTCTACTCGATGCGACTTTCAGACATCCTAGGACATTTGAACCTGAGGCTCTGATACCAAGTTTATCACGCCCCAAGATTACCCCTAGATGTAACATGGGACCTGGGACCACAAGAACCCCAAGTTAACCCTTGGTCATAGCATTTTCAAGCATAACAAAGAATAAGACATAACGGAAGCATTATAGGAGAATCCAAAGGGGAAACATATCATATAATAAAGGGTCGAAGAGGAAATACAACTCAAAGTCAACCAATAACTACTATGTCTGAAAAGCCTCTAATACTATCATAGAGAGTTGATGGGACAATACCCCAACTAACCCGACAAATCTAAAATGTAAAGGAAGCATAAAGACTGAAATAAGATTTAGTCCTCGAACCATGAGGACTCACCAAAAGTAGCTGAGGGAGTGGCCTGGAACTCTAGCCTTGGGTCTGAGAGAGAACACCTGAATCTGCATCGTGAAAGGATGTAGCGCAATATGCGTTAGTACTATGGAATGTACTAAGTATGTGAGCAATACATGAACATGATGAAAACATACTAAGTCTACATAAATAACTGAAATCATGCTTTTAAAGATAACTGAATGCAATGACTCTTAATATATCATAAGTTGTAACATAAACATAAGTAATAAGTTTGAAAACTGAATAAGAGTCAAATGCAACGTAAATCATAAACTTTTTCTGTGGGAGGTTCTATAACCGACATAGACCATGTGAGCTACATGTAATTTGATGTATACGCCCCATCGAGAGGACCCAATGTACCTTGCCAGGGGTACAAAGGCATAACTATAACGTGATCACCTGAAATAGATGCCCAGCACAGGACTTAGAACCCACGGGGGCAACGTAGTTCTGGGACATATTGGTACTCTCACCCTTCCAACACGGTGCTAATACTACTCCCAAAATATACACATCATTCATATAATACCAATGACATATATTATGCCAAAGCTGATTCATAACCAATGACATATCTGAAGTCAAAGCTACTTCATAAATTGGTGACATATCTAATGTCAAAACTGTTTAAAACCCAATGACATGCCTAATGCCAAAGCTAAGTAAAACCAATGACATATATAATGCCAAAGCTATTTTGAAAATCAAAAGACATATCGGATGCTATGCAATTCAAAGTCATAATCTGAAGGCTTAGATTAGCCATAGTTCAAAACATGTTTTTCGTTCCAACTTCGTGCTTGAAGAATCATACATGCAATTTCAAAAGTTCGCAAATGCCATGATATCTAATCATGCTATCTTTATCTTGAAAATATGTAAATTCATGGAATCATGCTAGAAATCAACTTTCAAGCTTGGGCTTTCAAAGCCAAAAAGGAAATCATAATAAAATCATGAGTAATCAATAATAAACCATGAATTTAAACATAGGAACTGATTTTATAAACCTTAACCAAAATCTTCCCCAAATTTTGGTGTAAAGCCCTAATTTCATAGCTTTATGATCTCAAAATAAGACTTGGGGATTTTGGGCATAAGGGTGGAAAAAACCCATTTCTAAAGACCCACATACCTTGGTGGAAGATTACCCACTTGATTGGAAAAGAATAAGGAGACTTGACTTGGAGCTTGAACCTTGAGCTTGAGAGGAAGAACTTTCTCTTTTGAGGGAGGAATAGGGAGCTTAAGGTAGACTTAGGATAATATGGGTGAAAACCCTTCTAAAAGTAGTCAAAATGACTTCAGTTAATTCATAATAGGGTGGAAAAGACTAAAATACCCCTGAACTTAAGCTTAAGAAAAAGCTAGAAATTTCTGAAGTCAGTGACCACGGCTTAGGACGATGGTCCATCGTCCAAAAGGACAGACCGTCAAAGGGATCCATAATTCTTTGACTCAAAAATTGAGCTACTGGAAATGCACTCCACGAGTCCAATGATGGTCCGTTCTCGAAACGATGGATTGTCTTGTTGACTCGTAGTTTGCCTTAGGGAAAATCTGGTCCTCTGAACTCAGGGACTACGGTTGGGAACGACGGTCCGTCGTCCAGAAGGACGGACCGTCCTTCGACCCGTCTTCCCTAGGACACTTTGAGGGACTCTCTGGAAGTTGGACGATGAGTGCACACGATGGACTGTATTCCAGAAGGATGAGTCATCGTTGGAGCCGTCATCCCTGGAAACTTAGAATTTTTTTCTGGGATTTTAACTTAGGTAGCTGAATACGTGTACGGGGTGTTACACTTGGAGAGAAAGTGAGAGAGAGAAACCTGTGAAACTTGTTATTCATAAGTGAGAAATGAGGATTTTTTGGCCAAGTCTTGGACTTAAAAAAAGCATTGGACGGTTTATGGGCCTTGACTTGACCTATTCCCTTGGCCCTTTTAATTTGAGCCCTAAATTCTTAAGTAGGTGATGCAACTACTTGCCTTCTTTAATTTTTTGCCCTTTGTTCTTAAGTATGTGATGCACCTACTTGTCATAGTTTCTTTTCCTTTCTCCTTTCATCTTAACACGTAGGTGAAATGCATAGGTGAAGGTCCATCACGACCAACTTTGGTGCTAACATTCCATGGTAAAATGTGCACAACTTATTGTACCGAGGTCATATTAACAAGCGAGTTATATTAATAAAAACTAGACTCATAGACTTTTAATTTGATATTTCATTCAATCATTTACTCTTTATAATCTGGGAGATACACTCTTTCAAATTTAGACCTTATACGACTCGCTTAGAAAAAAATTGACCATAGTGTCACTTATAACTTAACTTGTACTAAGGCTCTTTTAACTCATTAAATATTGGTTTAACTTTAATTATATACTGTATACCATAGTCTTAAGATTAGTCACATCCTTTTTCTCTCGAATTAAAATTCATTTAATGATATCGAACTAGTCATACCTTATTTTGGGAAAGTTGGGTATTACACTTATTATAATTTGTTAATGGATAAAAAAATTCTTATGGTTCACCTACCAAGTGGGAGTAGGTTCCCTCATAAGTATTTTAATTTTTGGATCTTGACACTTGACAATGCCAAACTTCAAACATTTTTTTACTAAAATTGTGAAATTGCCAAAGCTTTTACATTTTTAGCATTTCTTGTGTCTTCCTTTGACATGGAATGTTTGGAATGTACATTGTTTTATCTTTCACTAGAGCTCTATTGATTTTGTGAATTATTGATCTCTCTGTTATGCTTCTAATGGGATACAAATGGTGCACCATTCAATTTCTGAGCAGCCTATGAAGAAGGCTCGTTATTAAATGGTCGTCATTTATAATGAGTCATAACTAGTACCTAATGCCAATTTCAAATAAAAATGTCTGAAATTGTAGCCTTTGCAGGACTTAACCTCAAATATTTTTTATTGAAGTTGTGACCTTGATAATGTAGAACTTCAGATTATTGCATGAGGTCAGAATATTTATTTGGTTAAACTTCATACATTTTTGCATGAAGTTCAATTGAAGAAGATTTTATCATGAACCAACAACTTGTTCTTCAAATTTCAATAATCAAATACATGATTTAACACTCAAATCTACCTAAAATAAAATCAATTGAAACACAACTTTTATATATAATAAAGAATAAACTGTGATCACAATTTGTCAAAACAACAACGAATCTAACAAACTCATTTTGAGAAAATAATAGTTAGCCATTATTTTAAAGCTTTTCCAATGACAATAATTTGTTTTCAAAATTTTCAACCATCATAAACTTATTGTTTCTTATAAAACTGTAACACTTCAGAATTTGAAAAACTCAGCAAATTCTGCAATTTCGAGGTCCCACGGGAATGTGCCATAGGCCGTACAAAGCATGACAACCCGTCAGGTCAGCTATGGGAAATGTAGTGCCTTCTCAGTCTTAACTAGCAGCCACCACGATCGTTACAAGTTCGATGGGCCGTGGGAGACCGATGTGGGAATCAACCAGCGGCCCCAACTAGCCCCTCTAGCCCAACGTCTAAGCCATATGCCATGGAAGGTCCCATGGGATGTGGGCCTCAGCCCTAAGAACGGTCCAGGGGACCGAAAAATCTATCCCATTTCGACAGCCAGCCTCGATGGGCCATCACAGGTCTGGCGATATTATTTACAGATTTTTAAGTTAAGTCATGGGTATTTTGGTATTTTCCTGATTTTTTTAAATCCTATACTAAGTCATTTTGGGTATATTTCAAGGGGTTTTAACCAGACATGGCCTATTTTTCGATCATTCTATTGTCACGACCCGATTTCTCGGTCATGATGGCGCCTACAACCCCCCAGTAGGCGAACCAATCCCCGTAGCCCAGGACAGTTAGTAATAGGCTACTATCTAACAAACAAGTAAAAGAATAGATAACAGGAGTATATACATATACATATGCGGAAATCAAATCAAACCCCAAGACCTGGTATCATAGTACAGAGCCAAACTACATACATGGAGTGCAAATAAACCAAAACTATATATACAGATGTCTCTGAATGGTAATAGAGTACATGAAGCAAAAGATAAACTAAAGCTAAGCTCCGATCGCCAAGAGCTCACCCTCAGCCTGAAGTAGTCTTCAACAGATCTCCCAGCACGAATCACAGCGGTCTAACGGCGATAGCCCACGCTAGGATCTGCACCCAAAGATGCAGGGGGTAGGGGTGAGCACCAAATGCGAAGCATAAGGTACCCAGTAGGTATCATAGGCCGACTGGGCACATATAAGATAAAAGCTTAGTAATAGACAGAATGGAAGCAAGTAGTCACAGAAATCAACGAAAGATACACAGGAACTAGCCCAGAGGGAAATCAACAGAACCACATGTGAGGCTAGCAAGCAGATATAACACACCAAAAGCACAGGTGAAAGTAAGAAACAACGCACCTGGGATCCTGGCAACAACAGTGTATACAAAATAAGTTTACGGAATGGACGGTAGACCGGTAACCTCAAGTGTAAGAAGAAG
>QJPP01001978.1:0-40708 GCA_003996215.1 Jaltomata sinuosa | reverse complement strand
CTATATTATTGTGTCACTTCTGGCTTCTCGCTTATCTGATTTTTCGTTTATTTATTTACTTGCGTTAATTCATGCATGATTTTCTCATTTAGATTTTAGTAATTAAGTTGACTTAAATACTTGTTTTAAATGAAGTTTTACTTGTTTAATTACATAGTCTTTAGTTTAATTAATTGACCTATTATTTATCACCTATTCCCACATAAATAACGAATCCGGCAGGGACCCACATTTGTGGACCTCGAAAGGTGTTTAACACCTTCCTTTTGAGGTAACTTGAACCCTTACCCGATTCTCTGGTTGCGTAGACTTAAAATAAAAATCTAATTTAATTGTAATTAGTTAGAACGGTGCCCTAACGCGCCTTAAATTCGTTAGGTGGCGACTCTTCACGCTCTCTTCCCAAAAGAGAGTTGTCACGTCGAATCCCGCTTTTCCGCGAGGAAAATGGGGCGCGACAGAATGGCGACTTTGCTGGGGATATTTAGGTTCTAACCATTACGGGTTTGTATTTTATGTGGGATTTCGTGTTTATTTATCTTTGTTTTTGTTACCTTTATAGGATTGAATTTGTTTTTTTCTTCGTCAACGAGAAAATTTATGATTAGTCCCTTTTCCTTTCTCCCTTATTTGTTTTCTTAAATAATCAAGTTTGTTTCATGTTTAATATCTTTTCTTATTTTCCTTACGTGTTTTCTTACTAGTATTTCATGATTAGTTTATTATTTATTTATTTTGTCTAGTTATTTAGTATATCTCATGATGCGTTTATTCCTTTTCCTTTATTTATTTACTTTTATTTCTTGATCTTGCTTTATTTATGTTGTTATTGTTTTGTTAAACTGTTCATGTGTTACTATTTTTCACTATATGCTACATGTTAATGCTTTTCATAACTGTCATTCCGCTCATATCTCTCCCACTTGGGAACTTCACACTTTCACACACTATACACGTGAGTTGTGCCTTTGCACTACTCCAAAATTCTTTCAAATACCCATTTAGAGAGTTGGCATAAACGTGGGGTGAGCGGATAGTTTTGCTACCGTGTGACCACGTGCCTCCTCGCATAGAAAACCTTGAGTCCGTGTCTATCCAAATCTCAGAAACTTAGGATAGTGTTGTATCCACCCCTTTATATAAGTCATGCATGCATCAGCCATAGGCGGTTTAGCCCTAGGAGCCAACCCGCGAAATTAGCAGCCTCCTTATTGTCAAAGGGTCCCCCATCAACCCAAAGACAAATAATCATATTATGTGCTAAGTGATCATGACAAATTAATCCAAGCCAGTTTAATATGAAAGAAGTTTAGAAAAGTTTGTTTTGTTCCTCTTTCAGGCTGTAGAATGGAAGGCACACCGGCATTTCCCAACACTAGGATGGTTGTGGGTGTTCCCCACAAATTAAGGAGGTGGTGGGAAGATATGAAGAAAGAACATGGTAAAGAGATTCGTCGGTCCTTGGGTTTCCTGGCTTCTTTGATTTATGTAGCTCCAGATCGGTATTTGATCAAGGCTCTGTTGCAATTCTGGGACCCTGAAAGGGTCGTTTTCAAGTTTAGCGACTTTGAGTTAGCACCGACCGTGGAAGAGATTGGAGGCTTCTGAATTTAGGATTTTCCCTTGTCATCCCGCTTTCCCCTAGCTTTACTTTCTTGTTTCTCTATTTCCGCAAAGAATTATGGTAGATCAAAATTTGATTTAATAAATGGTTTACTTCGTTTATTATCTGACTCTAAACTCTGACTAATATTTAAAGGCTGGCTTGAATTAAAATGTCCTGAATCATATATGTGTCGTTTTAGGCCTACCTCTGGCTCAACGAGGTCCCTTGCATTTAGGACGTTTATTTTTCGCAACCAATGTGTTTATCTTTAGAATAAATACCTTACTACTAACTTGGTTTCTGTCTTACTCTTACTCCCTTCCCAAAGGTTGATTTGTGCATGCTGGGATATCATACTAGATCGAAAGGGACTCCTCCTCCTCCTCCTCCGAGTCCAAATCGTGAAAGAAAGGATACAATGGGTGACAATAGTGCTAGTAAGAGTAAGAAGTCTCAGAAAGTGTTGGTGGAGACCGTGATGAGTTGATCTTACGAATGGAGCAAAGAATCCTTGACTTACAGGATGAACTGGCGCAAGTTCGTAATTTGGCCAAGTTGTCCTTCACTTTGAACAGACCCCATGACCTGACGGTCGAGGACAATACTGTCGCAAAATTTCAAACCATACCCAATATACCGCAATCACAAAATGACTTGCAGCATACTGACATTCTTCCAAGGACTAGCCAATGTCCTCTACCACAATATCCTACCCTCTTAGCTCCGCAAAACTCCCAAACCACTCCAAATACAGTCCCCACCCACGTTCCAGGAAATTATAACCTAAACCCCATATATGTGGAAACTGCTCCTTTTGTTCAACACCAGCTTGAGCCAGAGCTTTCAGAAAAAGATCGGTTAATACAGAATATGGTCAAAAAGCTAGAGCAGGTCACCAATAGACTGCAACATATAGAGGGCGTTAGAGGGGTGAAGGGTCTGAATTATGAAGACCTATGTATGCACCCGGATGTTGAATTACCGGAGGGGTACAAACCTCCCAAATTTGAGTTATTCAATGGGATCGGGGATCCCAAAGCGCACTTGAGAATGTACTGTGATAAGCTGGTGGGAGTAGGAAGAGATGAGAAAATACGGATGAAGTTGTTCATGAGAAGCCTTACCGGGGAGGCCTTAACCTGATACATTGAGAAGGATACCAAAAAGTGGTCCAGATGGATAGACATGGCCTCCGATTTTGTAGAAAGATTTGGATTCAACATGGATAACGCCCCAAATTGGTTTTACATTCAAAACCTGAAGAAGAAGCCTAATGAATTGTTTCGGGAATATGCCTTGAGATGGAGAGCTGAAGCGGCCAGAGCCCGACCTCCAATGGACGAGGCTCAAATGAAAGATTATTTTATTCGGGCCCAGGAACCACAGTACTATGAAAAGATGATGCTCATTACGGAAAAGAGTTTCGCCGAGATCATCCAGGTCGGGGAAAGGTTAGAGGAAGGCATCAAAAGTGGTAGCATTATCAATTTGGAGGCTCTACAGGCTACCAGTAAGTCCCTACAATCTGGAGGAATTGCTGAAAATCGAAAGAAAAAATAAGTGGGGGCTGTGATGATGGCACAGGATTTCAAAACTCCACTCACGCCTACAACCCACCCTCCACTATACCAACAATCTCCATACCCTATCCCTCTTTATCAAATGCCTGCATACCCATACCAAATCCCCTCTCACCCCGTTTATAGTGCCCAGCCTTCTCAATTCCAATCTCCCCCACCTAATCCAAATTACAGACCCCGAGCCAATTTCGAGAAAAGGCTGGTCAAGCAGTATACTCCTTTGGCTGAACCAATTGCCCAGTTGTATGAAAGGTTGAGGGTAGCTGGCCTCATCACTCCCGTTCTCGCTTTACCTGTAGACACTCAGGCCAAATGGTATGACCCTAACAAAGTCTGTGCGTACCATTCAGGGATGAAAGGTTCACATACTACTGAAGTATGCCGCCCACTGAAGGATCGAATTCAGAAGTTAATTGATACAAAGGTCATTCAGTTGAAAGATCCAGCTCCGAATGTCACCAACAATCCGCTCCCAAATCATCAGGTCAACATGTTGGAAGTTGGAGAGGCAGTAGATCTGGAAGGCTCAATTTGGGTTATCAAGAAAGAAGGGGATGTAGCTTAGATGGTAGAGCACTCGTACTAGCAGAAATGGACGTTGAAGTGTGGCCCAAGCCTAACAATTATGACGCTGTCAAGAGATACTTCATCTGAGAAATTAAGAGAAAGTTATTTCTGTTATGCTTCCTTACCTTGTAATCGGAACTACGTTCGACCTGATTCCCGTTTAAGAGGGATACGTAGGCGCTCCTATGGAGTTCGGTCTTATCATAATAAAACCTTTCATTTTCCCTCTATCAAGCATTATAACTGGGGCAGAATTTTTGAGAGGATCTCAAAAATTCCATCTGAAAAGCATTACCATGAATCGTAAGACTGGGGCAGGAAATTTTGAGGGAACCTCAAAATTTGCAGCAAATGATCGCTCATTCTACAAAATTTTCTAGCCGAAAGACAAGTTCTACACTGGGGCAGAAATTTTTGAGAACCCTAAAAAATTTCATTGGAGCTGCACTCCAAACGCAAAGATAATAAGATGTTGTGATGTCTCAAAGCATGTCACAGGTTATGATTTCCCTTTTCAAAGCAAGTTATCTCAAAATTCTATGTCAAAGATCATTCATTTATCTGCTCGAGCGAGTGCCCGAAGAGAGTGCGACGGCCCGCAGACACACAACAAGGAGGACAGATGCACCTAAGAGCAGATGCACAAATCAACCTCCCCTTTTTACAAACTAACAATTTTTCTTTGAACGCAGAACCAGCAGGTACAAATCCGAGAATTGTCTCAGCAGCATCAAGGCAAACACCGTCATCAAAATATGGCAAGAAAGCTAAGCTACTCTATCCCCTCAAAGGAGAATTGCATTTGAGCCCGAGAATTGCATTAAGCCCGAGAATTACATCTGGCTCGAGAATTATATTTGGCCCGAGAATTGCATTTGAGCCCGAGAATTGCATTTGGCCCGAGATTGCATTAAGCCCGAGAATTGCATTAAGCCCGAGATTGCATTAAGCCCGAGAATTGCATTTGAGCCCGAGAATTGCATTTGAGCCCGAGAATTGCATTTGCCTGAGATTGTATTTGGCCCTAGATTGCATTAAGCCCAAGAATTACATTTGGCTCGAGAATTGCATTTTGAGCCCGAGATTGCATTTGGCCCGAGATTGCATTAAGCCCGAGAATTACATCTGGCTCGAGAATTGCATTTGGCCCGAGATTGCATTAAGCCCGAGAATTGCATTTGAGCCCGAGAATTGCATTTGAGCCCGAGAATTGCATTTGGCCCGAGATTGCATTAAGCCCGAGAATTACATCTGGCTCGATAATTATATTTGGCCCGAGAATTGCATTTGAGCCCGAGAATTGCATTTGGCCCGAGATTGCATTAAGCCCGAGAATTGCATTAAGCCCGAGAATTGCATTTTGGCCCGAGACTGCATCATGCCCGAGATTGCATCATGCCCGAGATTGCATTTGAGCCCGAGAATTGCATTTGGCCCGAGCTTGCATTAAGCCTGAGAATTATATTTGGCTCGAGAAGTATATTTGCCCGAAAAGTGCATTTGAGCCCGAGATTGCATTTTGGCCCGAGATTGCATTATGCCCAAGATTGCATTGGCCCGAGAATCGCATTGTGCCCGAAATTGCATTGTGCCCGAGATTGCATTAAGCCCGTGACCGTATCAAATCACAACAAGCTACCATGGTACAAATTATTCAGAAGCTATCAAACGTCATGATATGCCACTCAAAACAGATATGCTTCCTTTAATTTCTGCTTAACATGCTCCGAAGGCGTCATAGTCTAAAGGCATCATTTCCATGGCCTACGGACATCATTTCATGGCCTAAGGATTTACTTTCTGCTTGGCGTCATAGTCTAAAGGCATCATTTCCATGGCCTACGGACATCATTTCATGGCCTAAGGATTTACTTTCTGCTTGTCATACTCCAAAGGCGTCATAGTCTAAAGGCATCATTTCCATGGCCTACGGACATCATTTCATGGCCTAAGGATTTACTTTCTGCTTGTCATACTCCAAAGGTGTCATAGTCTAAAGGCATCATTTCCATGGCCTACGGACATCATTTCATGGCCTAAGGATTTACTTTCTGCTTGTCATACTCCAAAGGCGTCATAGTCTAAAGGCATCATTTCCATGGCCTACGGACATCATTTCATGGCCTAAGGATTTACTTTCTGCTTGTCATACTCCAAAGGCGTCATCGTCTAAAGGCATCATTTTCATGGCCCGCAGACATCATTTCATGGCCTGAGGATTAATCTTACGTATCATGGCCCTGAGATATCATCGCTAAAGACATCATTTTTACCGTCTTAAACAACCTTCCATAGTTTTAAAGGGAACCTGCATCATGTTTTACTTTATTTATTATTTAAATGTTAATCTTTTATCTAGTTATAATAGAAATTACAGGCACCGAAAGCTTAACAAGCCAGGAAACGAGATTAACCATCGTATTCGCTTCCAAAACACAGCCTTTCTTATCCTTATATCACCAACACGGGACCGTTGCTCGCGTGATATTCCCAGCTAATCGCTCAAATCTCATCAACTCGTGCCAACTACGTCTTCGTCCAGAAGTTCGGTTGTATACCTTCTCTAGAAGCCTCGTTCGTTTCTAATATAGAACTACACATGGCCTGATTTCCGTAAAAACAGGGATATGTAGGCGACTTGGAAACCGAAGTCTCGGCTGCAGCTCTTTTATAATTCCTCCTTGTTTCTCCGATTTCGAAGAGCTACGCCTCTGGTCGGACAAAATTGGCTACTCAGTCAACGTTCCTTGCCCGATAATTCATCCTTCATTCCCGAGCAAGGAAGGGGCAGCTGTTGACACCCAATTTTGACCTCCCTATACATTTCTCGGGCTGTTATTCTAATAATAATAAATATTTTAAATATTAATTTATTTTAAATTTTACTTGATAAATTACGTATTAACACTTTAAAATTAGTATATAAATATATAATTATTCTCTATTATTACTATTTTTAATCATAAATGTCATCTGATATTACATGTCATATACGTAATTTATTCTTTTGTTAAAATAATTTATCTTTTGATAATTATCGTTGATTATTATTTTATCTACTAAATTTTATATACGTAGTAGTTTGTTTATTAAATAGCCGTCCGAATTCAATTTCTAATCTCAAATTATTTAAATCCTAGCCTCCTTTCTACCCAATTTATTTTAATTTTAGCCTAAATTGAACTAAATTGGCCCAATTTTAAATCCCAAAGTCTAATCCAATCTCAACCGTTGATCTAATACGATCAACGGTCGAGATCAAACCCTTTCTTCTTTCCTTCTTAAACAAACACACCCCCCCAAAACCCTAACCTTCATTTTTTCACTTCTCCCCCCACCAGCCACCAAACGACCGCCTCATCCTCCACCTCCTTCACTGCTGCTCCGAACCAGCCGCCACCCCCATTCACTTCTTCATCTCCACGTCAGACAACCAAAACCCCACCACCGCTGGCCATCTCCTCTCTTCCCCTTCAACTCTCATCCAGCGGAACCCCACCAATAATCCCGCCACGTACCACCAGTGAAACCCGACCAAACCCCATGAACACCACCATCATCTCTTCATCTTCACCAAAAAATCACTACCAAACAGCCACCCGAACTCCACCCAAAACCCCAAAAGTTTCTTGTTTCTCTGATGAACTACCGGCGAAACCCTCACCCCAAAACCCAAAGGTTTTTACTTTTCTCCGATGAACGGCGGAGGACTCCGATGAGCCATACAATGAATCTGGTAAATCCAATTGAGATCTGACTTGGAATTCATTTCTTTTGTGTTCGAGCGTATCGTCTTTCACGGTAACAGGTGCTGAGATCCAAAACCCTATTGTGAGTGTTTATGCATGGTCGTTTAATTTTATTTGGGTTTGGCTGCCTATTACGATATGTGGAAAATCTTACTTCTAGTCTAATTCTGAAAATTTGATTATGTGGTTGTTTTGTTGGTAAAGTTGATGTATAAGTGTGTTGGATTACTGTTATTTTGTTCTAAACCTGAAACCTGATGAATCGTTTTGTATTGGATTTAATTTCTAATTTGCTGCTTCATGACTTAAGTTTGGATTGGTTTGGTTTTCCTCTGCTTACTGCCCTTCATCGCTCTGGCATGTTCTACACGTTAAGCCATACTTTATTGTCGGGATGCAATTTTATTCATAGCTTGGGAATTATGCTTAGTTCTAAGAAGGGTCTTATATGGTCTGTTTGTATAAATTGCTATGATTCTGTTTCTCAATTTACTATGTGATTTGAAATCCTCCATGCTCATTATTTGATTATTTTAAGTCACAATTGACTCAGTATAGGCCTGATTGATGTGTGCTCTCCTTAAATGAGTAAGCCAGACTTGGGTACTTGTTTATTTCTAGCAACTTTGATAGCTTAGTTCAAATTGAAGCAGATTTGAGCCTTGATTTGCTTGGTGAAATTCAGCATGCCTTATCACTCTAATTGATCACATTTCCTTAATAGGATTGTTAGTTGGATTGAGAGGACTGTAGTACTTGGTTATTCTTGGTAAACTTGGGTAATTGATTGATAACAACATGTCATCATCCCTTGGATTGTTCTGTATTTCCTATTTCAAATTTTGGAGTAGCCTTAGTACTTGGATAATTCTGGCATGTGTTGACTTAATTGTTTCAATTACTTGATTCTGGGAAGTGATTTTATTATTGACAACCTAGTTATTTGTTTAGTTATGGTAAAGTCAAACTCGTTTTTATTCTAATTGATTATGTGTGTTAATTAAGGAAAAGATTTCCTTTGCTTGATTTTATTCATCCTTGTATTCACTCTCTTTTTTATGGTAAATCAATGATTAATTGATTCTGTTATTGTAATTACAGCAAGAATCCCCTTAATTCCCTCTTAAAAAATTATTCCCTTCCTTAATTCAAGTCCTATTCTTTAACTATAAAAGACAGTTTCTTTCTCATTCATAGGGGGACGGGAAAAACACGACTACTACTTATATTCTAAAGTTCCTCTTTCTGGCGGGGCAGCTTGCTGATTACTAAGTGTTGTCTTGAGTATTTTTCTTGTCATTTGCGGCTAACCGGTTAGTACTTCGTTTTATATGTGTGGTTACTGTGTAGTTCAGAATGCATACTTTACTCCATCGACGTTCATCTATTATTATTCTAAACAGTTTTGAATGGAAGAAATTAGGTATGTCTTTTGATACTTCTGTGTCAAAATCTGAGAATCATTATAGAAATGTCTATAAGTTTGAAGTCTTAATCTGCTACTGTTGCTTGTGAAAGTTGAGTAAATCTTATTTTACATTGATCGTTTGTTAGTTTATATAATTATCTGCCTGTACATGTTTTCTTGTTACTTGTTTAAAAACGGAGGTCTTAATGCATCCCTACCCTTGGCATAAGCACTGCCTAGAATCCTTGAGATTCTCAGGAACTTTATATGTTGAGGGATGATTTCAGGGGTTGTATTAGATCCTCCGAATCCTATGTCTGATATATTTGACAGGTCTCTGTTAGAAGATGGGTTCTACAGTGAAGAGTTCCTTGGATTGGGAGATCTTTATAGCTTTAGTCTTTATCAATTTTATTATATTTTTATATTTATTCTTTTGGGTCTGTAATATTATTGTATAAACTTTGATAATAAATGAAATACTCTAGGGGTTGCTATGGGGGAGGGGTAAACTACGTGCTACTTGCTTTAATTGTAAACCGTAAAAATCATGCCTATAGGATTTCTATTAATCTCGTTTGTTAGAAATTATGCCTATAGGAGTTGTATTAATATTGTTTGTTAGAAGACGTGTTTTAAGTCTTAAAATCAGAAATCACGCCTATAAGTCAAATTCATTTCGGCCTTCTAAAATTATTTGGCCATCGTTTTAGCATGTTAACATCAGTTTAGGCATCTTTAAAATAAAATAGGTAACGATTCAGATGTTAAAAGTAGTTTCAGCATGTTAAAACCTGTTTCAGCATATTAAGTTACTTGTTTATCAATCTCAGCATGATTAAATTAGTTTTCGCAAGTCAAAAATAAGGATTACTATAAAGTCAGTTCTCGGTTCTGTTTAGTTGCCATGTTTATAAGATAAAATATGTTTCAGCATTTATGATAGTTAGCTACCATGTTTTAAGTTGTAAAAAATCAATTTCAGCATATAAATAACAAAGTTAGTTACCATGTTTAAAATCCGCTTCATCTTTAAACAAAATCAGAATCATGTCTAGTTTAAAATAGATTTCAGCATCAGTGTTCTGCGTATTTTAGATAGCACACCTATAGGGTTAATTCAGTTTCTGCATATACCACGACTAGAAATCATGCCTATAGGATTCAGCACGTTGAAACTGTTTCATCATGTTAAAATCAGTACAGCATGTTAGAGGCTGTTTCAAAATGCTAAATCGGGTTCAGTATGTTTCAGCATTTTCTTTACTAAGTAGTTACCATGTTTATAGGACTAAATAAGCTCAACATGCTAAATCATTTAGATAGCATGCCTATAGGATTTAAATTTGTTTCAGTACATTATTTCATTTAGATATCATGCTCATAAGATTTAATTAATAAATTTTCTGCACATTTATACTACTAGAAATCAAGTTGTAGTTTATTAAGGTGTTAATTTCTGAAGCATAGTTTATCACCTTGTACCTTCATCAAATGTTTAAGAGGCATGTTTGAGACTGTTATTTGCTACTTGTTTAAAAGTCCCTTCTTGTTTTGCTTGACGCTTTTCCGTGTCTAATTAGGAAACCTAAGATTTTATTTGTCTAGTCCCATATCCAAATAGTAAGTTCAAATGCCTCTTGGACATTAAGTCGGGACGGGTAGGCATCTTAAGACGCGTTAGTATTTTTCATTTGTTTAGTGCGCTCTTAGGATAATAATCTTAATAACCAACTTAGGCGGGTAGATAGGCGGATATGATGGAAATTGACCCGAGCAGAATACGACAATGTCTTTGGAATTGTCTCCGATAATAAGCCGGGCGCTGATCCGAATAGGTTAAAATTAACCTAAGTTTGTTTCTTTTTATTTGTTTGGGGTAGTTAACTAAGTCACTGAGTAATTAGGTCCCTTTTCCTATATCATTGTGTCACTTCTGGCTTCTCGCTTATCTGATTTTTCATTTATTTATTTACTTGCGTTAATTCATGCATGATTTTCTCATTTAGATTTTAGTAATTAAGTTGACTTAAATACTTGTTTTAAATGAAGTTTTACTTGTTTAATTACATAGTCTTTAGTTTAATTAATCGACCTATTATTTATCACCTATTCCCACATAAATAACAAATCCGGCAGGGACCCACATTTGTGGACCTCGAAAGGTGCTTAACACCTTCCTTTTGAGGTAACTTGAACCCTTACCCGATTCTCTGGTTGCGTAGACTTAAAATAAAAATCTAATTTAATTGTAATTAGTTAGAACGGTGCCCTAACGCGCCTTAAATTCGTTAGGTGGCGACTCTTCACGCTCTCTTCCCAAAAGAGAGTTGTCACGTCGAATCCCGCTTTTCCGCGAGGAAAATGGGGCGCGACAGTATTCAAAAGCGCACTATTCGGAGGTTAGCTAACCAATTCTTCTTAAGTGGAGAAATCTTGTACAAGAGGACTCCTGATTTAGGACTGCTGAGGTGTGTTGATGCTAGAGAAGCTTCTAGTTTGATTGAAGAAGTCCACGGTGGAACTTGTGGCCCTCACATGAACGGATTTACCTTGGCCAAGAAAATATTGAGATTCGGGTACTTTTGGTTGACTATGGATACGGATTGCATTCGTTATGTGCAAAAGTGTCATCAATGCCAAACGCATGCCGACATGATTCGAGTTCCTCCCAACGAACTCCATGTCACCAGCTCTCCTTGGCCATTCGCAGCTTGGGATATAGACGTTATTGGTCCTATCGAACCTGCCGCATCCAACGGACATAGGTTCATTCTTGTTGCTATTGATTATTTCACCAAATGGGTCGAGGCTATCTCACATAAGTCTGTCACAAAGAAGGTTGTAGCTGATTTTGTCCGAGATCATATTATCTGTCGATTTGGAGTTTCTGAGTCAATTGTTACATATAATGGCACCAATCTCAACAGTGATCTGATGAAAGCAACGTGTGAGCAGTTCAAGATCAACCATCGAAACTCTACAGCCTATAGGCCACAGATGAATGGAGCAGTTGAGGGTGCGAACAAAAACATCAAGAGGATACTGCGTAAGATGATTGACAATTACAGACACTGGCACGGGAAGCTACCCTTCGCACTGTTGGGATATCGTACTACGCTGAGGACTTCTACAGGGGCCACTCCCTATCTTCTGGTTCATGGTACTGAAGCTGTGATACCTGCTGAAGTGGAGATACCTTCTCTAAGGATCATTCAGGAAGCAGAACTAAGTGATGCTGAATGGGTGCGAGGTAGAATGGAACAACTGGCACTCATTGATGGGAGGAGAATAAATGCAATTTGTCACGGTCAACTCTATCAGAATAGAATGGCCAAAGCTTTCAACAAGAAGGTCAGACCAAGGCATTTTACACCGGGGCAACTTGTCCTAAAACGGATCTTTCCAAATCAAGACGAGGCAAAAGGAAAATTTGCACCAAATTGGCAAGGTCCTTACATGGTCCATCGGGTTCTGACAGGAGGAGCACTCATACTAGCAGAAATGGATGGTGAAGTGTGGCCCAAACCTATCAATTCCGACGCTGTCAAAAGATACTTCATCTGAGAAGTTAAGAGAAAGTTATTTCTGTTATGCTTCCTTACCTTGTAATTGGAACTACGTTCGACCTGATTCCCGTTTAAGAGGGATACGTAGGCGCTCCTATGGAGTTCGGTCTTATCATAATAAAACCTCTCATTTTCCTTTGTCAAGCATTATAACTGGGGCAGAATTTTTGAGCGTATCTCAAAAATTCCATCTGAAGAGCATTACCATGAATCGTAAGATTGGGGGAGAATTTTGAGGGAACCTCAAAATTCACAACAAGCGACCGCTCATTCTACAAAATTTCTTAGCCGAAAGACAAGTTCTACACTGGGGCAGAAATTTTTGAGGGCCCTCAAAAATTTCACCGGAGCTGCACTCCAAATGCAAAGATGATCAGATGTTGTGATGTCTCAAAACATGTCACGGTTTATGATTCAACAATATTATTATTTTTAACATTTCCCTTCCCTTTTCAAAGCAAGTTATTTCAAAATACGATTTCAAAGCTTATTCATTTATTTGCTCGAGCGAGTGCCCGAAGAGAGTGCGACGACCCGCAGACACATAACAAGGAGGATAGATGCACCCAAGAGCATATGCACAAATCAACCTCCCCTTTTTACAAATTAACAATTTTTCTGCAAACTGAACTAGCAGGTACAAATCCGAGAATTGTCTCAGCAGCATCAAGACAAACACCGTCATCAAAATATGGCAAGAAAGCTAAGCTACTCTATTTCCTCAAAGAAGAATTGTATTTGGCCCGAGAATTGCATTTGGCCCGAGATTGCATTATGCCCGAGATGACTTTGGCTCGAGATTGCATTTGGCCCGAGATTGCATTTGGCCCAAAAATTATATTATGCCCGAGATGACTTTGGCCCGGGGTTGCATTTGAGCCCGAGAATTGCATTTGACCCGAGAATTGCATTTGGCCCGAGATTGCATTATGCCCGAGATGACTTTGGCCCGAAATTGCATTTGGCCCGAGAATTATATTTTGCCCGAGAATTATATTTGCCCCGAGACTGCATTTTGCCCGAGAATTATATTTGGCCCGAGAATTGCATTTGGCCCGAGCTTGCGTCAAGCCTGAGAATTACATTTGGCTCGAGAATTATATTTACCCGAAAAATGCATTTGAGCCCGAGATTGCATTTGGCCCGAGATTGCATTATGTCCGAGATTGCATTGTGCTCGAGATTGCATTGAGCCCGAGACCGTATCGAATCACAACAAGCTACCATGGAACAAATTATTCAGAAGCTACCAAACGTCATGCCATGCCACTCAAAACAGATACGCTTTCTTTAATTTCTGCTTATCATGCTCCGAAGGCGTCATAGTCTAAAGACATCATTTTCATGGCCTGCGGATATCATCTCATGGCCTAAGGATTCACTTTCTGCTTATCATGCTCCAAAGGCGTCATCGTCTAAAGGCATCATTTTCATGGCCCGCGGACATCATTTCATGGCCCGAGGATTAAATTTTACGTATCATGACCCTGAGATATCATCGCTAAAGACATCATTTTTACCGTTTTAAGCAACCTTCCATAGTTTTAAAGGGAACCTGCATCATGTTTTACTTTATTTATTATTTAAATATTAATCTTTTATCTAGTTATGATAGAAATTGCAGGCACCGAAAGCTGAACAAGCCAAGAAATGAAATTAACCATCGTCTTCGCTTCCAAAGCACAACCTTTCTTATCCGTATATCACCAACACTAGACCGTTGCTCGTATCCTATTCTCAGCTAATCGTTTAAATCTCATCGACTCGTGCCAACTACATCTTCGTTCAGATTTTCGTGTGCATTTTTTCTTTAGAAACCTTGTTCATTTCTGAATCTAGAACTACACACGGCCTGATTCCCATAAGACCAGGGATATTTAGGCGATTTGAAAACCAAAGTCTCGGCCGCAACAATTTTGTAATCCCCTTTTGCTTTTCGGATTCAGGAGAATTAATCGTCAGGTCAGACAAAATTGGCTACTAGTCAACATTCCTTGCCCGCCAATTCATCCTTCATTCCCGAGCAAGGAAGAGGCAGCTATTGACACCTAATTATGACCTCTTTATACCTCTCTCGGGCTGTTATTATACTAATTATTGTTATTTTTAGGCTTAATTTTCCTCGTGTATTGCTTTTATTTACTAAGTAAATCACGTTTTTATCGTCATCGTGATACTTTTAAATTCGTATACAATTTTTTTAATATATAATTTATTTCATATTATTACTATTTTTCCATAAATTTCATATGATATTACATGTCATTTATTTTACGTACAATATATATACGTAATTTATTCTTTTTTTAAAATAATTTATCTTTTGATAATTATCGTTAACTATTATTTTATCTACTAAATTTTATATAGGTAGTAGTTTATTTATTAAATAGCCATCCGAATTCAAATTTCTAATCTCAAATTATTTAAATCCTAGCCCCTTTCTACCCAATTTATTTCTATTTTAGCCTAATTTGGCCCAATTTTAAATCCCAAGTCCAATTCAATCTCAACCATTGATCTAATACGATCAACGGTCGAGATCAAACCCTTTTCTTCTTTCCTTTTTAAACAAAACACCCCCAACCCTAACCCCATTCTCCTTCACCCCCCACCAGCCGCATCCACCCCTCAGCTCTCTCTCCTCTCTTCATCTCCTCCAACCACTGCCACCGCTCCACTTCTCCGCCCGTCACCACCATAAATACCGACCGGCGGAACCACCCATATAACCCCACAATCAGCCACCATCCTCCACCAAGCAGTCGCCACCACCTCCGCCGCTGGCAAGCTGCTAGCCGCAGCGGTCCGGCAAAACCCTCACCCCACTGTCGCCGCCTCTCTCTCATCTTCCTCACGCTACAAGCCGAACAAACCCCATGAACACCACCATCACCTCATCATCTCCACCAAAAATCACTACCAAAACCCCACCAGCCAGCGGAGCTCTACCAAAGGTGAGCTAAACAACGGATCTTGCAGATCTGTTTGAGTTCTGACCTGTGTTTCAGGCGTCTACTCGGTCTCATCCCCTTCTTTACAGGTTCTAAAGATTCGAAATTCATTGATAAAATTTATATGCTGCCGTTTAAGCATGTTAAAAACTTTGATTTTTACAAATCTTTTGTTTAAACTTAATTCTGAAATTGCAAGTATATGTGTTTTTTTTGTGGTTTATTGGTAAGTGTTGAGCATGCTTTGATTGATGTGTAACATGGTGAGCCATTTCCTTGTCGAACTTATCTTTTCTATGCGGCCGCTTCAAGTTTAAGTTTGGATTTGTTATTTGATTTTTGTCCGCTGCCTCCGCATTGTCATAGTATATTCTACATGTTGAAACATACCTCGTTAACTAGTTTATTAGAACGTAGTTCGCATTCATGTCTGGAAACTTATACTTAGCTCCTAGACTTAAAAAATCTTGTTATTCTCCCTCTCTGGCAAGCTGTGATTTTGTTCATTGACCGATTCTATTACTTTAGATTGTAATTGATTCAGTTCAAGCATGATCTATGTTTTCCTTTCGTGTATGAGTAATCTTGGTATTTGTTTGTTTCTAGTAACTTTGGTGACTTTGATTCTGGAATTCAAATTGGGACAGGCCTAAGACTTTGATCCGTTTCGGCATGTCGTCATCCCTTGATTAATTCTCTTTCCTTTTACGGATTAAAGCAGATTAGTACTTGGTTAATCATGGTAAAATATTGATAACTGATTCGGCTACTCGATTTTGGGGAAAAGATTTTAGTATTGACAACTTGGCTACTCGTTATTTATGGTAAGGTCAGACCAATTTTGTATGCCAATTGATACCGTGTGTTAATTAAGGTAATGATTTCCCTTTATTTGATTTTCTTTATTCTGGTCACTCTTTTCGTCATGGTAAATTTGAGGATTAATTGATTCTACATGTGATTAAGGAAAAGATTTTTCTGATTGACTCCCCTAATTAATTCCTTCCCCTTTACTAGCAGGCTTTTATTCCACTATAAAAACAGCCCCTTTTCATTATTTTGGGGACGGGGGACACTCATTTTTTTATGACTCTCAAATTATTAAAAACTCTCTTCTATGAACAAGATTGTTGATTGCTAAGTGTTGGGTCTCAAATTTCTCTTATTATTTACTGCGAACTGGTATGTCTTTTAATTCATGTATATAATTTATGAACATGGTAGAAAGTATGACCATTAATAACTTGTTGCCTACTTGATTATGTGATATGAACTGCCACTATTTACAGATCATGTATTAGTTCTATGATTGCTGTGAACTTTCTTAGTGTTGTTTGGTACGTATGAAATAGAGGGCCTTAAACATATCCTATACCTTGACATGGGCAATGCCTAGAACCCTCGAGGTTCTCATGAAACTTTGCGATGTCAGGGACTAGTATTAGAAATTGTTATAGGCTCCTCTGTTTTTTGTATATTTATTTTGACAGGTTATTTGCTGGCGGATTTATTTGAAAACTGTGAAGAGTTGCCTGGGATTTGGGATTCTCCAAAGATTTGGATCTTTCTTATTCTCTTTACTTCCTTTCTCATTCATTTATTTGGTCTGCAATATTTATTGTATAAACTTCGATAATGTAATAAAATATTTGGGGGGGGGGGCTGCTAACGAGGGAGGGGCAAACTATGTGCTACGTGTTCTGTCTAACTGAAAACGTAGAAAGCATGCATATAGATATTGATTAAATGGTGGTTAACTTAATAAGGAATTTCTAGCATATGGTAATTTGGTATAATAGGTTCCAAGTACATGTTAAATTCGGGTTATGACGCTCGCAACTTTCGGTTCTGCATGTTATTTGTAACTTCTGCTGAATCGTTTATATAGCACGTTTTAAGTTGTAAACCCAGTTTCAGCAAATAAACTAGTTACCATATTTTAGTTTGTAAAATTACTTTCAGCATTTAAAATAAATTAGTTACCATGTTGTAGGTTTTTAAAATCATCTTCATCTTTTAAGAGTCAGAAATCATGTATAAGTTAAAACTTGTTTCAGAATTTTAATTTATTTAGTCATCAGTTTCAGCATATTAAAATCAGTGTTCTGAGCACTTTAGATAACATGCCTATAGGATTAATTCAGTTTCTACATATTAAATTAAAAACTATGCCTATAGGATCTACACCAACTCACTGTTTTAAATTAATTTGGTTTCTGCATATTTAATTAGTCAATATGCCTATAGGATCTACACCAACTCACTGTTTTAATTTAAAACATTATGCCTATAAGTTAAGTTTGTTTCAATATTTTATGTTTTTAGCTATCGGTTTCAACATGTCCAAATCAGTGTTTTGTGTACTTTAAAGAAGCATGCCTATAGGATTTAAATTTGTTTCAGTATGTCACGTCATTTGGATAATGTCTATAAGATTTGAACTCGTAATTTATTTAGATACCATGCCTGTAGGATTGTAAACTTGTTTTAGCATGTTAATTCAATTTTGGCATGCTAAGCCTGCTTATGGGATTTAAATAATTAATTTTCTGCATGTTTTAATCTTTAGAGATCATGCCTATAGGTTAAAAGTATCATTTGTGTTTAATCACCTTGTATCTTCTTTAAATGAATAAGAGGCATGTTTGAGACTGTTATGTGCTACTTGTTTAAAAGTCCCTTCTTGTTTTGCTTGACGCTTTTCGTGTTTAATTAGGAAACCTAAGATTTTATTTGTTTAGTCCCATACCCGAATAGTAAGTCCAAATGCCTCTTGGACGTTAAGTTGGGACGGGTAAGCATCTTAAGACGCGTTAGTATTTTTCATTTCTTTAGTACGCGCTTTAGGTTAATAATAATCTTAATAACCAACTTAGGTGGGTAGATAGACGGACATGATGGAAATTGACCCGAGCAGAATACGACAATGTCTTCGGAATTGTCTTCGATAAATAAGCCGGGCGCTGATCCGAATAGGTTAAAATTAACCTAAGTTTGTTTCTTTTCATTTGTTTGGGGTAGTTAACTAAGTCACTTAGTAATTAAGTTATCTTCTTTATATCATTGTGTAAATTCTATTCTCTCGCTTATCTCTTCTTATTTACTTGTTCATATATTTTAATTGTGATTCACGCCTATTTCTTTCTCACTTAGATTTATTAATAATTTAATTAGAGCCTAACTTATCTGTTTCTTTTTAAAATAAGATTTTTACTTTAATTTATTAACCGACCTTTGTTTATCACATAATTCTCCACATAAATAACGAATCCGGCAGGGACCCATATTTGTGGACCTCGAAAGGTGCTTAACACCTTCCTTTCGAGGTAACTTGAACCCTCACCCGATTTCTGGTTGCGTAGACTTAAAATAAAATTTTAATTTAATTAGTTAGAACGGTGCCCTAATGCGCCTTAAATTCGTTAGGTGGCGACTCTTCACTCTTTTTCATCCTAAAAGAGAGTTGTCACGTCGAATCCCGCTTTTTCGCAAGAAAAATGGGGCGCGACACATATAAATGCAGACGTGCACTTGATTGTGACTACATAACAACTCACCTCCGAAAGAGGTAGAATAATTGGAAGATTGAATATCTCCAAAGTTTCTATGATAAGAAATACGTATGTGAAAAGTTATTCCAAGCATGATGAGATCACATGCCACAATAAACTAGAAGCTTATCTCTAGTTTATTGATATTCATGTCATAGTAAATCAGAAGTTTACAAAAGGACATAGCACATGTCATGGTAACTTGGAGTTACTAATAATAATAATTTTATCTGTTGGCATGAATGATTTTACCATCTTGGAGAAGTGCATATTGAGTATTAAACATATATTGAAGAACTAAAAGATTCTTCAAGAATTGATTATGTTGTTTGTTCTCATGGATAAGTTGATTGGATTCCCTATATTCTGAAAAGTATAAAAGGTGAATATGGGCCCGTTCACTTGCCATGTGATGTCTTAAAAAGATACATCTATGAGATAGCGCAATATTGTAAGAGATTATGAGGATCTGAATTCTATGTTTATTAAAGCATGCTGACGTAGAAATATTTATCAAGTGACATGGAAGGATGCATCTTGGTAAACGTAAGTTTATTTGACTTGCATTCTAGACACTAGAAGATGTCGTTGTGTCACTTGACAAGATTGAGGTGAAAATCCTTAAAGGATTCAAAATGCTTGAAGCATATACAAGTTTTTAAAAAACTTGTTTATAATCCTCATATGGATTAAGTCAATCAAAGTTGATGACTTGAAGTGAAACTCGTGGAGAGTTTTCAAAAGCAATAGATTATTTGTCGAAAGAAGTTGAAATGAGAAATATGCAAAATTTGATTGGTCCTGAAGTACCATATTTTGTATAATTATTGTATTTACATATCTTGCTATAACTATGAGCATGATATAGATTCACTTTTACATGGAGATATTGAAATAAGATCAATTGCAACTCTTGATATGAATGTGTTTATCCTAACAAATATTGTCATGATTTTATTGGTTATAGATTCACTTTTACATGGAGATATTGAAATAAGATCAATTGCAACTCTTGATATGAATGTGTTTATCCTAACAAATATTGTCATGATTTTATTGGTTATGAAATGCAGGGCATACATAAAGTTTGATCTCAAATAAATTATATGTGTTCATATATGGGAGTACTGCCATATCTTGGTAATCTACAAAACAATCTATTGTAGATACTTCATCAAATCATGCTGAGATAACAATTGTTCATGAAACAAGCTGAGAAGCATGCATAACATAGTTGAAATGAGGATTCATAAAAGGAGACACAACGAATCACATTTCACCAAAGCTTTTCTTCACACATCTCCAAAAGAATGGTGATATCAACATTCAACAGATTTATTTGAGTATAGAATATTTATTCATCAAGTCTAAGTCAATTACAACTTTTGAGAAGATGGTGCACAAGATTGGGATGTGAAGATTCAAATCTTTGGATTGATGTTCTCATCGGAGGAGTTAATACGCGTTGTACTCTTTTTTCTTCATAAGGTTTTGTCCCACTGAATTTTTCTTGTAAGGTTTTTAACGAGGCAGCCAAAATGCGTATTATAGGGATGTGTACTCTTTTTCCTTCACTAGAATTTTTCCCACTGGGTTTTATCTAGTAAGGTTTTAACGAGGCATATTATCTATCAAATAGACATTCAAAGAGGAGTGTTATAAATGTATTTGTTATTATAGTGAATGTCCATATTTATGTTTCTTTGGAGAAAAGTTAGGAACCCTAACTTTGGGACCAAGTCAGTTTTCCCCTATAAATAAAGGGGTTTTCCTTCATTGTAATTCATCCTGAAATCCCTAAGAGAAATTCCTCAAGAGTAATAAGAAGATCTTTCTTCTCCCTCTCAATTCTTCTTGTTCTTAGTATATTATTTCATAACAAGAACGTAAATTTTTAAGTTTGTCTAAGCATTTTTCTTAGAAATGTTTAAGGAAGACCAAAAAGGTGTAATTAAGAAGATTAGGAAAATGACTTTGTTATTAGCATAACATAAATGGAGAAAAAGGTTAAATGTGATGAATGAAGGGAAACATACATTAAAAATGAAAAGAATAGTATCTTGCATGTAAATAATGTGTATCTTCAAATGTTCCTAAGTACTTCTCTTGAAAACGGTCAAGAAAAAAGAGGTGTGATTAGAAGAACTAAAAAAGTGACATTATTTGACTGAATTTATTTTTATCAAAGCATATAAGTGAAAAAATAAGCAAAGTGCCAAAGTATGTGAAAAAATAAGCAAAGTGCCAAAGAGCAAAAATGAGAAGGATGAAGGGAAAATACAAAAAATAAATAATACATTTTCTAATTTATGAGAAGTGCCACACCACTGATTTGTTCTTCGTTACATGTAATATTTCTTTCACATTTACCTTGAAGGTAATCTTTACCCCCCCCCCCCCCCCCCATTGCAAGTACAAATCAGAAACGCACTTGTAGTGCCAAGTGTTATACTGAAGGTTTTAATTATGAGATCATTAAGCAATCATGATAAATTAAATTAGCTTACCTTAGAGCAGAGAAACTTTGGTAAATCGTAACTTATGTGACCCACGCATTAACGGGGAAAATAGGAGAAAAAGATTCTCATAGTTTAAGTATCATTCCTCGGGATTAGTGTCGAAGTATTTTACTAAGTGAGTCAAAATATGAAGTAAACCCACGAATAAGTTAAAAAGGAGTTCAACATCTACTATATATACATAAGAACTAATTTTAATCATGTATAAACAGTGTAACTTTTCATCGAAGGGGATTTGAATGAACCTCTCAACCCTACCTGGCTCTACCCTGCTCACGATAGATTAACTTTAACCAAACTAAATTGAGTAATTCGAGCACAAGTCCATGAAAATAGAATTTACTAAAAATATTTTGTAGGTTAAGCATATCGAATCCAGGATTTATAAATTAACAAAAAAGCAATATTCCTGAACAACAGTGTTGAACTCGTGCTGACATATTATTGGAATATATTATATATCTCTTGGCTAAATGATTGTTCTTTTTATCAGTGGCGGAGCCAGAGATTTGATGAAGGGTGTGCAATAGTTATAAAAGCAGCTAACAAATTTTTTTAGCGAATGAATTCACATCCATCTTTCTTAACCTAGCGACTTTATAATGAATAATGTCAATAATTTATTTTTCACCATATACAAATTATCTATTTAAACAAATCTTCAGTTTAAGTTCATTTTAGTTATAAAAATACATAGTAAAACTAATAGATGGATAAAATTATTTTTTTGAAAAAAAACAGAAATAATAATTTTCTATAGATGAATCAAAATTTTTACTAAACAATAAACACATTCAAGAAAAAGTAAAATTAGTTTATTGATTTTTACTTGTATCAAAAGATGTTTTCAATCCATCGATTTTACTACTAATTTTAATGGATGTATATTAAATTTTTTGTGTTTTGATAGAGAATTTGTTAGAATTCTAAGCAAAAGTTTTAAATTTTAGTTAGTTATCTCGATTCACCTATGAAACTATGGAAGAAAATTAATTCCTTAATTATGAGTAACTTTTTTTCGATCTAAACCTCCTAATCTAAAAGGGGATTTCCTCCCTTGATCCCCAATTTAAAAGTTGTGGATTTAAGTCATCCAGAAAGCAAAAAGGTGAAGATTTAGAAAATAATACTCTCAATGTTTTTATTTATTTATCTTTTTTTTAGTGTATTTCAAAAAGAATATCTTTTTCTTTTTTGTTCAATTTTTAATCATAACTTTTCACATGACATGTTTAAACCACAAGATTAAAGCGCAATTTGATACATTCTACATATTTTTAATTTAAGACCATAAAATACAAAAGTTTTTCTTATATTTTAAATTTTGTATCAAATTAAAATCAGACAAATAAATTAAAATGAAAGAAGAAATTAACAAATTGTATCGAATGACTCTTAAAGATAAAGTTAAATATAGATGTGGGATTAAATGGACCCACAATCTTGAAAAGAAGATATGAATTGTGCAATTGTATTGTATGAGTTAAATGACCTTGGGTTTTGAGTCTTTTGACAAAAAAATGAAGTAAAACTAGTCGGGAGAATCAAACCTCCGACCTTCAGGCGCAATTGAACGCCCTTTTCCGCTGCGCCAAAGAACTTAATCATGTCAAGGGTGTGCATACTCTAGTATATGTTGGTATTTAATATTTTTGCCTATATACGCGGTATAATTTTTCGATGAAGGGTATTCGCTTGCACACTCTTACTGGACTGTAGCTCCGCCCCTGCTCTTCATGATAAAAAATTACGAATAAAAATTATGAAAAATAAGACAATTATATAAGCAAAAAGATACTGAAAACATAAAGAAACCACAAATAATGCTTTGTAAATGTGATGATCATTTTGTAAACTCACTGAGAAGCAGCACGTTGAGGAATCTTTGTGCTTTGTTCTCTCTCTTTCCATGAAGAAATCTTCTTTCTTGGGTTGATTTTCATGGATGCAGCAGGTGATGACCAAACAACCACAGAGACTTTTATATATCCACTAATTTCGTAATGCACTTTTTTTTAATCTCCATAACTCCAGCCATATATTTGATGAGTTTATTACAATTAAAAGCTTGTGGTTAAATGTGGTACTTCTATCCTCCATTACTTTCTTTTTAAAGAGGAAGACGATCAATTTCTTTTTACGTTCCAAATTGAGGTGTCGGGTGCTTGAGATAACAAATGAGGAGCCTTTCAATTCGATAAAGTACTTTTTCAGTTTACTATTAATTTAATTTCAGTAATTAGATTTTTTTCATTTTATAATTAGGAAAATGTTAAAAAAAAAAGGGAGATAAAAGATAAACAGATTTTCTTGTAAAGAGATGTGCCACATCAGCGGGCCTATGATCCTCTTTTATATAGATATATAGATTAACAGGAATGCCCTTCGTCGTACCTTTGGCTCACACTTATTAAAAAGGTGTAAGGAATGAATAAGGTCCATCGATCAAAGGAAGTGGACTCCCAGGATCTTTTTGGTCATCCAAAAGACCCACACTTATTTAAAAGGATATATATAAATTTATCATTTGCACGGGGTAAAGCAAGTACAAGTTTACATTATGAAAGAAAATTCAATAACACTAAAGGTAACTCCCTGAAAAAAGTAGCTATTTTTGCAATAATTCAATAAATAGCTACATTTTGCAATGTAGTTAAATTGCAAAAATTCTTGAAAGCTGAGTATAGGAACTAAATAAATTAGTACTTTAGTAGATTAGAATATCCATTTCCAAGATAAAGTAGTTGCCAAGGTAATACCTTAACCTTCCCGTGGAAGAAGAAACATGCACAACCCTTGGAGACTGAAATAATTGGAGTACTGAAATATATGTTTCAATCATCCTCTTCATACCATAATAGTTTGTTTGTAGGCACTCCTCCACCAACTTATATGGCTGAGACAATTTAATATTCCAATTGAGTTGAGATCCTTATGTCTATAGCAGAGCGCATGATAATAGAGAGTACAAAAGATGAAGTTTCAAGCGAAAAGTTTTAACGAATTACATGTTAATCGTGTTTCTTCATATCAGAATCAACTTAAAACATGTTTTTTTTCTAGCTTCTATCCTTAGCAGGTGCCACATTATCAATCTTTTCCTCAGTCCTAACACCAGTAAAGAGGCCTTATGTTTCTTGGCTTCTTCAACAATCACAGGTCCTTTCTTTTTTCCTTCTTGCATTACTATCTCCACTTGCACCTAATGTGATGCAGATAATAAAATAATTAGCATCTGATTGAATTCTAAAGACTTCTTTTTAATACTTACTAAGAAAGTCACTGTGCCTTAAAGATGTTGGGCTTAACTAACACAAAGACACTGTAATAGTGTGATACTTTTATTTTGGATCAATCTCGCACAATTATCTTTAAAGGTTCCACACCATTAAGTGTCTATATGTCCTATAATAGTATCTCTATGCTTTATATGTTTTTTTTCTTATTTATTTTTAACGGGGGACTTTGCTAGCACACCCAACAAAAGAGACGACATGGGATGTAATATGAACTAAAAAGTGTAATCTCATAAGTGGGGTCTGGAGAGGGTAGTGTGTATTCAGACTTTACTCCTACCTTGTGGAGGTAGAGAGATTGTTTTTGATAAACCCTCGGCTCAAGGAAAGCAATTAACCCTTTCTCAGATGAAACTATAGAAAACTTGAGGTTAAAACCATAATATTTGTCTTTCATGTTCTATCAATCAAAATCTAATTTATAGCACATAAAAATACTTACCCCTCGTTTCCTTGTCTGGCACATATTTTTCATGGAGCAAAGAAGTTCATATGCTCTCTGATTAATTTCACTGCTGGCTTTTTCACCTACATCATATTAAAGAGAACATAATTATCAAGTAAAGAATTGGTGTATATGTGTTGGATTGGTTGAGGGTTAAAGGTCATGGCGGAGCCAGAATTTTAATAAAGGTAGTCAAAATACAAATAAGTAAACATACGAAAAAATCAAAAGACATTCAACATATAGTATATATACATAGAGACACCCTTTGGACAAGGCTAAATGAAGATTTATTGGAAAAACTTTTTGACCTTCTTTTGAGATCTTGCTCACATAGAGAAGAATAATGGTATCTGGCTTTGGATAGTATGAGAAAGTGTCCATTGCAGAGTACGATTGGCATCAAGATTAGGATCAACCACAACCATGACCCTGTTATTATTATTGCCACTACTCTCAGAAATCGACCTCGACTCAACGCTGTTGAAGCTCATTTCCATACTGCTACATTTACAGTCAAAGTCGTTGAACTTGATCGAGCCCGTCTTTGTACGGTTTACAAGGTGAACGTGCTCCAACACGGCCCCTTCTCGGGTCCTGCAAAATTCGAGCAACTTTGCATGGACCTGATTTATCCTTGTAACCAATGTCAAAGGATCAAAAAAGCTGAAACATAGTGAATTTAATTAGGTGGTCTCCAACTAAGGGACCAACTTATATATTTTAACTATAATGTGTAATATGTGGAGAGAGGAGTCTTGACTTTTTTCTATATATGTTTGTTAACAGTGACAAAAGTTAGAGGCTTTAATAGTCATGCACAATCTTTTCCTGGAATCTGTTTGTACTCCTTCCGTTTCATTCAAGTCTTTTTTACTAAAATTCAGTTTCAAGGCAATCAACATTCAAGAAAATATCGGGACAATTAAGAGCATAACATTCTTACAAGTGAAAATACCACATCAAGTTTGGCATTATCAGAAAGTGAATAATCTTCAGGCCATTTCCTTTCTCAGCTTCTGTGGGGAAGAGAACTGCATTCTTGACACTAAAATCAATTGTTTATTCTATCATTAACAACATCTTCTTATGACTCACCAGTATAAATGGCGAAACCTTTCCAGTAGAAAAACTTCAAGCGAGGAAATCCTTCCTAGTCCTTGTCTTTACTGGAAATATATGCTAATTTAACCACCTTGAGTTTGGGCAACTTATAACCGATAATTCTCAAATTCTTCCGCAGCAAAGAAATTTTGCTTAAAGCTGAACTCTTAAGGTTTTGTGGAAAAGCATCAGCAGGACGAAGGTACAAAGATGGTGGACCAAGATGAAATCGAGAGAAAAAATCATGGAAGATGTTGTTCTTGTTACTACTTCTTTAGTCTTCTTCGATAGCACGTATCCTCAACTTCTCTACCGTGGGAAGTAGTCCAAAGGCAGAAGAAGTAAAATATAAAGGATTTCACCCAAACATATATAGCAGATTTTTAGAGCCAAAGTCCTCTCGCTTGGCTTGAAACATTACTCCCTAGCCAGTTGTCCTTGATGATTTATTGAAGCAAAACTCTTGCAGCCCTTTTCCTCGCATGATTCACACCTTAAGGGAGAGACGAGAAGCAAGAAGCAAAAAGTAAAAAGAAATGAAGGAAAAGCCTAAAGGACACCCAAGGAAGGATCAAGATCTCTCTTGATTTACACCAAAATTCTTCAAAATGCAAATATTAATCTCAAATATAATTGTCACAAAATAGTCCAAAAAAGTTAAGTTATTGACCTTGTCAAATCTCAATGCGTTCACTGGAGAACAGGAAAAACTTTTGAATTTTTGGTTCGGCTGCCATAATTATATATTACTTAAGTACTATTCTTTTATGCACAACAACACACAACGTTGAAATGTTAAAGGATACAAAAATAAAAAACTATGCTTAAAGTCAAGAATGTCCTGAAATCTTTAGTAACATTACCTGGTCACCAAACAAAAGCAGCACACCCAATTTGCCTTCTGCAATGGCCTTCAAGCCCATCTTCCACCACTTCTCTCTCTCTCTCTTTCATTGTCCTCTTCACCACAGTTGACATACAATCGCTGCTGTCGGGAGTCCTGAAAGAACAAATACTTTAAGATACTAATTTTTAAGGTAAATAAACTTTTTAAAGGGTAGCCCGGTGCACTAAAGCTTCCGTTATGCACGAGTTCAAAAAAGGGCCAAACCATAAGAGTTGGGTTTATCGTACACTGTAAGATAGATACATATGAAAATAAACACTAAGAAAACATGAAATTTCATACCTTCTAAGATAGATACACATGAAAGATACACATATAGATACACATGAAAACAAACACTATAAGAAAACATGAAATTTCATACTTTTTGATATTTCACAAAGACAGTAAACTTCTTCTTCTCTACTAATTTCTTCTTCGCATATGCTTCCATTGTAATAGAAATTCTTAAGTTTCTTATTTGAATTACTTCATCCATGGGTTGATGTCTTGTCCTTTATTTATCAATTTTGTTTTTCCTAGAAAGTGGATTGTAGAATCTTTGAGAGGTATGATTTGATTGTAGAATTTTTGAGAAGAAAAAAAGGTGGGAGACAGAGGGTTTGTTAAGCAACCGAATAAATGTTTTGGCTGCTACGTGTGAGTGGTAAAATTAAAAGAAATTAAAGGTAATTAATGAATTTCTTAAGGAAAACAAACGGATTGAATTAAAAGAAAATAATTAAAATAGAAAAAAAATTCAAAAAAACCAGAAAATAAATAAATCTAATCCTGGCTTTAGAAGCATGCCACATCAGCAGTTCCATAACCTTCCTTTATATATATATATATAGATTTTATTTTTGTTATTGTTTTCGTATTAATTGTTATGTGACTCTTTTTTTCACTATCCTTTTTCCTTTTCATACGTACTTTGATTTACTATACTCGAGCTGAGGTACTCCGGAAATAATCTATCTACCTCTATGAGGTAGTGATAAAGTCTGTATACACTCTATCGTCTCCAAATCTCATTTATGAAAGTTTACTAAGTATGTTATTGTTTTTATTGTTTAGCCGAGTATTTTGGATTATGTTTTGATTATTCAATTTTCTTTTATGCATACCTAGAGGCTAGAACTTACTCGTTTGAAAGAACTTATAAAATTTTACTTGTGTTCAAAACGAAGATGATCATTTTATGTTTTCAAACATTCTTTTACTAACCATCTTTTACGAAGGAATCGTTATTATTGGTGATAATAATGATGTCATTATAACTCAAGAGAAGCATCTTATTAGTCACTTTCGAACGGAAATTAGGCTAAGTTGAATATTTATAGACATCAATGTGATGACTCGCCACAACTCGTGCCAC
This sequence comes from Jaltomata sinuosa, assembly GCA_003996215.1. Lineage (NCBI taxonomy): Eukaryota > Viridiplantae > Streptophyta > Magnoliopsida > Solanales > Solanaceae > Jaltomata > Jaltomata sinuosa. Next base: position 12,096 of record QJPP01001978.1, on the reverse strand, counting down.
CTAGACGCTATTTGGCACATTTTTACTATGCAGGAAGGGACTACTCTTGGTTGAATGTTCTAGGACGATGAAAAATTTCCTTGGGAAAGTTCTAGTCTCTAGATATTATGGATTTGGTAGGAAAAATCTTTTGAAATGTCTTCGAAGATTCAAGATATGTAGAGAATTTTAAAGAGAGACTTGTAGATACGGAGGGATTTGTACCACAATTATTATTTACACATTAGTTCCAGGTCACTGGTAGGGATTGCATTCGTTTGTAAATCATCGATCTAGCAAATCATTCTCGTCTTCAATAAGATAAAAACTTCCTTCGTCAAATTTCTCTTGTTTTTCTTATAGCATTTCCTTAGTGATTATAAGGTTGACTTGACATAACAAGAAGCATGAGCAAATCGTGCAAGATCGTAAGCAAGTTGCGTGCCAACATACCACACGGTGCACTTAATCAAAGTCTAAAGTTGTGACATTAAAGTTACACAATTCAAAAGAAATGTCATCATTTCACAAAGGAAGTATATTTTTGAAATATTTGAATGAATCAATATAATTGAATTTGCAAATATTTTGATATTCATATGGGTCTGACTTCTGAGAATTAAGCATCTTACAGGGCAAAGAGAGCCTCTAACTACCACATATGAATATGGAAGACTGGCAAGCTTAAATGTCTCACAATTACACAAAATACCTCATGTGTTGCTAATATGGTTAGTCAATCTTTATTAAGCTCTTTGTGATCATCAATAGAATGAAGTATTTCGCATTAAGGTATATGATAAATCGTATATCAAGGGCTCTCCGCGATAAGATGTGTTAGATGAGGACAAAAGCCGAGTCACATATTGTTGAGTATTCTAATTTAAACGTGACACTTTTTCCAAAAATAAAAAGAAGAAATTTCCACGGAGTATTACATTGATTGGATGTAATTTAATATCTTTGAAACAAAACATAATCAATAAGGACATGATGATTAAATGCAATAGTGGAGTGTTAATTGGATGTAATTTAATATCTTTGAAAGAAAAAAAAATCAACAAGGACATGATGATTAAATGCAATAGTAGAGTATCGAGCCAATGACTTTAGTCACATTCAAGCTTATATGGTTGAACCAGGTTATTAAAGAGCTGAAGTGGGGAGGAGATGAACCATTTATGAAACTAATTTTATGACATTAGTTAGATTGCACTGCACATTAATTAAGATCCTCCATTTTAAGAAAGAATTAAGCACATTGAAGTGAATCGTCACTTCATCTAGTACGAGACAATTCGTTAGACGATTATATTAATTTCTTCTAGATGCAAATAAAGAGGTTTATCCCTTGCTAGTTCTCTTTCTCGTGATCTAAGTTCAAATTTTATCGACAAACGATTTAGTCATATATAGCTGTCACTTTAATTTGTAAACTCAAACAATAAGTTCTTAACAGATATCCCTACAAACTCATATGGAGAACCCAAAATTAGTTGTATTTGCAATAAGATAGGAGCATACAATCTATATGCTTCAATTTCGGAGAACTTATTGAGAAGATAAATAAGGGTTTAATTCCATAGGTGGTTATTCAACCAAGTGTTAATTTCACACAAGTCACTCAAATGTCATTTGTTATTTTAAAATAATTCAACTTTATAGTCTGTGTAAAACTTTAAAGTCATTCTGGTGGTTGCCCAACATTATGTATATCAAAATCTGATACGGCAACATAAAATCTGGTAATGTAAGAATTCGGCAGTTGAGGCATAACTAACTTGACTGATAGGCAGGGGAGAAGCCAGTGTGTTGGTTATAACTTATAAGTTCAAACTCTAAATTTGTACATTGAATATGTACAAAATTATTAATTTAGAACTTAGTGACTTAAAAAAAATTAAGATCTCGAACCCATAAACTTCAAAATCTGGCTCCGCCTCTGCTGATAAGATTGTTCAGAGAGATGAATGTACAAATTAATCAACTTGTGACAACATACAGTGACAGCAAGTCTTGCAATATAAATTGCATCATTTGGCAAAATATTGAGTACTTTATCTTCTTAGTTCTCTCTGTCTAGAGTCTAGACCTTATCACACCATTCTTCCACATACATATTTGAGCTAAGATCTTAGTTGCATGTATAGAGTTTAGCAATGCTTGTATATGATATTTTATCCTCGATTGCTTGAGGGAGTTATCAAGCTCTATATTTACAGAAAATCACCTTTACTCTCATTTCTACATATCCCTTAAGCCATAATCACTAGGGGACCAGGACTTGTTACAAAGGGAGTGAACGATTTAGTAAGTTTGAGCTCAAATCAATTAACTGTACTTGTCCTTGTCAGACACGGATTTGTCCATTTCCCCAAAATCTTGAATTGAAATATTGACATCAAGATCAATCTATAATATTTTTTTGCATTTTCTACATTAGTACCTTTTGATTAGTTTTCATCCAACATTTTTAGATTGTTGGCAATTGTTAGAATATATGGAATAGTCAGTGTACTCCATCGGTCCACTTTCGGAGAAAATGTTCAGAATGATGCTATTAAGATAGTCAATATGATCTTGCAAGAAGGTGGATAAAAAAATAACCAAAGATGAGACAGTTGATAGTAGATTTTTGCATGAATGATACTTATATTATTCAATATAAGCAGGCCTAATGGTATATTCTACACTTGTATGTGAATAACACAAGTTTTAAAATACTAGTAATATAAAAGTTGGTGATACAAATCCAACTAGAAAATAAAACAAACACAATGATTTGGATCTCTATGGTTCTTGTTCACAAATAAGGTCTATAATACATACTAATTCATCCAGGTATTCAATTTGATCATTGCCTGAATTCCAATCGAAAAACACTTGGAAGGGTCTAGTCTTAAACTATGTTACTTGAACATAGTTTAATTGAACTCTCCAATAATGTTGTTGCACGCCTCACGCCTGCACCCATATCAGATCCTTAAAAGCCGCAACACATAGCCAGTGACATTTTTGACGAGTAGGAGCAATATAGGTCTTAAAGAGCATCTGTAGATAGAAAGCTAAATATCACCTCGTTTCTTGATCTCCCCTTTATAGTCTTGAATTTTCTTAGAACACCTTCTTTCAAAAATCCAGCTTTTTCCAACACCCTTTGTGATCCTTTGTTGTCTATATCCACCAAAGCCTCAAGCCTCTCAAGATTTGGCCATTCTGAAAATATGGTTGACACAACCATTTTCACTACTTTTGTGACAATCCCTTTACTCCAATACTTGTAAGCCAATACATACCCAAGCTCTGCTCTACAACTATCAAAACAACCAGAATTTAGTGTCACAGTAATTGCCCCAATTGCTCTGTTCTTAATGCAGATAACTCTCAACCATGGATGGGGAATAGCAATGTTTTTTATGTAATCCAAAGCTTGGTCTTTGGAAGTGTAAGTATCCCATGTACAAAATTGGCTGACTTTTTCATCTGCTGCCCACTCCATGAAATCATCCACATCTGACAGTTCAATTTGTCTCAGAGTGATTTCAACGAATTCGTCTTGTCTTTCTCTTCCTTCTGACTTGCTAGTTGTTTCATCCATTTTTTCTTGTTGCCCTTTTCTAGGAACTTTATGAAAAATGAGAACAATCAAGATTAAAGATGCTATCAGAATTTTGGGGAGGAGACTTTGCAGTAGGTGACATTTATATGATGAAAATGTGAGAGAAGGGGTCAATTTTGTGGGGCTTCTTGGATTGTTCAATAATTGGGGTGACGGGCAAGAAATGCGTATTAAAAAATAAAGAATGGTTAGTTAGTACTCCCTCCATGTTACTTTCCTCCGTACTAAGTGGGCGCCTTGTCATTAAAATTAAAAAAAAAAAAAAATTGGAATTTTTGGAATTGGAGTTGGGTCATACCTTTTTTTAAATTTTTTTTAGAATTTAATGTGTTTAAAATAATTAAAAAGTGAAATAGTAATATGAAAAAAAGTGAAAACAGCCTCTTAAGTGTTTTTATTTTTTCAAATACAACTTCAAGTTGTATTTGAAATTTTTATGGCCAAACACCATTATATGAATAAAGTGATATAATTTTTCAAAAAATAGTAAAAAATTCTCATGGCCAAACGCACGCTAAAAATAATTATTTTTTAATTTACTTATCCAATTTATGAGATGAAGAGAATTTTATTATATCTTTCTCTTTCAATCCTTAGTAGTATTAAATAACGGAAAATGGTCATATTTGCTGTACTTTAAGAAAAGGGTTATATTTACCCTTCATCATACTTTTTGGTTATATTTTCCCCTACCATCCAACTTTGGGCACATATTTACCCTTGGACAATTAAGTTTCAGGATGGGGCTCCTCTCAATTTCTCTTCTCTCCATTTTCCCCAATTTCTTACTTGGATGAAAGACATGTGTCATAATTAAAAATGAATGGTTAAAATTTAATTAATTAAAGTAAAGTCTTAATCATGGTTAGGATAGTAGATTTTCTATATATTTGCTTCCAATTATTTTGGCAAATCCCATAATTTTAGGAAAGTATTATTCTATTTATAAATATTTAAATATTTTTTTCCTTTTGCAACTTAGTTACGAATTACGATCAACTCTTCCTTTTTTATTTGAATATTTTTTTTAAACATGTAAGGGGTGAGAAAATAATAAATATCTAATGTTTAGTAGGAGTAAATTCAAAAAAAAACTAATTAAATTAATTTATGATATTTGTAAAATATAAAATAAATTATAAAATAAGAAAATTGTCTATGCTAAAACTTCATTGGTCATTGATTGAGATATTGACTTGTCAATTGTTAAAGACAAAAAAAAAATCAAAATAAAGAAAATGAAAACCCAACAAATAATCAAGTAAAGATTAACTTAAATACAAAAACTAATAATCGAAAATTCACAAATTAATGTAGTAAAAAAGGAATTATCTGAAAGTTCAAAAATTGATGAGGAAATATTTATTTTAACTATGATTAGAATTTTACTTTAATTAATTAAATTTTAACCATTCATTTTTAATCATGATAATTGGAAACAAATATATGAAAAATCTACTATCCTAACCATGATTAAGACCTTACTTTAATTAATTAAATCTTAACCATTCATTTTTAATTATCACATGTCTTCCATCCAAGTAAGAAATTGAGGGAAATGAAAAGAAGAGAAATGGAGAGGAGCCACATCCTAAGTTTCATATCCCCACTTTTATTATCCTACGTGGATATTATATATATTTATTCACTTTAAAAAAATTGTAATTTAATTATCAAATCCAACCCAATATCATATCCATCCATCTAACCCATAAATAAAACCCGACCTACCCATTTAACCCATAAAGGCCAACTCTCCTAAATCATGCATATGGCCATAATATGCTACAGACACAATCTGATTCCCAATGTTCCACATTTCTCATTAAGAATGCATATGGCCGTAATATGCTGCAGTTATGAAACTAATACTTGGTTGCAGGAAAGAATAATAGAATACCTAAAACATGACTTACCAAAAATTGAATATTTCCTAAACTTTTCGCAAAAAATAGTTTTAGGGTATGATTCTCAAACATTATGTTGATTACATCAAACTATTACACTCTTAGCAGCGTAGTTCTAGAAGTGGATTCTTGGGGAGAAATTAAAAAAAATTAATTTCATTTTAGACACTAAATTAAAATTCTTAATTGGATTTGCTGGTTTCATCAATGGAGCAGCTTGTCCTTTGTTAGTTCCTCCAACGGTACTTGAGCTTCTCTGTCGATCTAAGACATGGATGAGCAGCCCAAGTGTTGAAGTTGTGCAACTCAAGCTAAAGTGGTTAAATTAAAACAGATTGTAAATAATAGTTAGTTAGTTAGTTAACTGGTTGTTAAGAAGTTAGTTAGTTGCTAATGATAGATTAGTGTCAGTCGGTGGACTCTAATAGATTTGTTACCTATAAATAGTTGTAGTTGTAGGGTAGTTACTAATTCTGTACAATTCATCTTTCTTCAGCTCAATGGAACAGTGTTTCCTGCATTTTCCTTTTCTTCTGTTTTTCTCTCTTAGCTTCCATTAATGGAGCTTCTCATCATGGTATCAGAGCTAGGCTAGTATGATCCAACCATAGCAAGAGATTGTTGAGTTGAAGATCTAGTACAACTGTTCAATTCAAAAAAAAAATCCTCTTTTCTGTACATCAGAATTAGGGCTGAGATTATCTCAGATCTGGTGAAATTTCTTCACTCGAAGCTTCTGTGTTTGCTTTCGAGTTCTAGTTTCATAGTTTTTCATCGATTTGAGAAGTGTTTATACGAAGTGAATTCAGAATTCAGAGATGTAACAGCTGAAGAAACTGGAAACAACAGTAATGGACTTGCAGCTGGAACTTCAATTGCACAGAAAGGACAAATTGACTCTAATCATCCTCTGTACATCTAACCTAATGATACACAAGGTTCTGTTCTTATCTCTACTCAATTACTTGGCTCAGAGAATTATTCTCTATGGAGCAAATCCATGCGCATAGTGTTGCTTGGTAAGAACAAGCTAAGTTTCCTGTTAGGAACATGTAGAAAAGACATGTATCCTCCTAATCTACACAGTCCATGGGAGAGATGTAATGCTATAGTTTTAGCATGGATCATGCATATTGTGTCTAAAGACCTGCTTAATACTGTCATCTATGGTTCAGATGCTCATAAGGTTTGGGAAGATCTCAGGGAAAGATTTGATAAAGTAAATGCTTCCAGGGCATTCTACTTGCACAGGGAGATGGCCTCTTTGTCACAAGGGATAAGCTTTGTGCCTGCCTACTTTTCTAGATTGAGAGAACTCTGGGATGAACTTTGTTGACACCCAATTTTGGCTCTCCGTGCTTAAAATTAACGTCTTCAGGTTTCCTGATCGTTAAAGAGCACAAAATACATTTTTTACACATTTTTTCATGAAATATAATAATTTATTGATAATCATCCTTTATTTGGTAATTTTATCAATTTATTGATATATTTTATTTTTCTCACAATTTATTGATAATTATCCTTTATTTGGTAAATATTAGGATTTTATCAATTTATTGTCATTATACAATTTTGATAATCGCAATATTTTTTACAGTCATCCGCACACGTACACAATACAAATACTACAATTTCAATTATTTAAAACACATTACATTTTATTTTATTTTTTAATCACATACCAATGCACATATTTTTGTATATTATTTATAGATATTTTTTAATACATTCCGCAAGCACAAGAAGTCGGAGAAATTAATTCTAATACACAGAGCAACAAATCAATCAAGTCAAGGTCTTGTCACCTTTATTAAAGTGACATTTGACATGACCGAATACGACTTTTATCTTTTGGTTAATACATTTTTATTTAATGGTTAATAGGGTGAAGAACCCACTAGTTAATAACTAAGGGATAAGAGCCTGAGTTTATTATTTTTTGGACAAAGGAGGGATTTTGTTTTTATTATAAAAGGGGGGAGGGGGACATTTTATTTTAGGGGACAAAAAAATATACACACACACACATTCATACACTACACACACACCTACTCTACACACCACACTACACTACACACATATTATTCACACTACACATACACACACCCATCAGATCTTGCTCCCTCTTGCTCTCTCTCCCCGCTCTCCCCTTTATGTCGCTGCCTCGCCGGAGGTGGTGACCGGCGAGCACTCCACCACACGGCCACCAACGCCCCTCTCCCTTCTTTCCCTTCCCCGTCGTTTTGCCGCTACCACGCCGGAAAACATGGCGTTGAGGTATGCGGATCTGGCCGGATCTTTTTGTTTCCGGCGTTGCTCCGGCGAGGCCGTTGAAGCAACGCCACCCCCTGCCTTCTCTCTTCATGGTTTCCGATATCTTGTTTATGTGATCAATATATGCTTATTTTCCAGATTTTTGGTCGGATTCTATAGGTTCCTTATGGTTTGATTCGTTGACGGAAAAACAATGCTCCGACAACCTCCATTTTTTTTCAGATCTTTATTGTTGTGCTATGTTTATCTACTATTTTCAGGAACTTATCTACTTCTACTAGTGGTTGTTGTGGACTGATTTTACACCCTTTTTGGTTTCAATTTTGGACCTTGTTTGGTCATTGCTTTGATCTTGCCGGTGTTGAATTCGTCTTGCTCACCACTGTTTTGCTGCTGTGTTTTGCTGCCATTGTTGGACTGTTTTTGCTGATTTTTATGTCATTTTTCACCCGGAAAATTTACTCCGGAGTTGGGTTTTTGCTCGGTACTGTTTAGCCGATTTTGGGGCTGTTTGGACGATTTTGTCCTTGCTCTTTACTATTTTCGATATTACACTGATATCGAACAAATACTACAAAAATTGGCCAATGAAAAAACTCCCGTCGATTTTTGAGGCCTCCACAATAATAAAGACGGATACATATATACATACGTAGCGAAAAAATAAGTTTGGGCGATGACGAAATCTTGTTATTACAAAGACGAAATAAAAAGTTTTATGATGCGCAATCTTGGCGAGGTGATCTCGGGTGGCCAACCGATGTTTCGCAGCCATGGCGTATCTAAAACTTAATACAACTACATATCTGAGCCCATACTACAATAAAATTCTATTTTCTTATATTTACATACATATATGTATTTCTTGACTTATTTTGATAAATATTTATTTGTTATTAATATTTTTACTAAGTGTTTATACATGTACGTGAGGATGCTCTCCGAAGACGATAATTAAAAGGAGTTTGAAGATCTCCCCAAAATTCATTGCTTTATTTATATCTTTGTAACTCTTGTAATTGTACAAAAACTAAAATATAGTGAAAACTTTACTTTTGGGGTGTCGGGTGGGAGTGTCCCTTTATTTACTTATTTATTTTACGCGCTTAGGCAAAACTTTAAGTCGTAAATACTTTTATAAACAAATTAATTTAACTTAGATACTTAAGTTAATTAATTCATATTTTTTACGTTACGCAAACATTAGGACGTCTTTTCTTTTCTTTTCCTTCTAATTAGTTTACCTAAGCTTTACAAATAATCCTTTTACACATTCTTTTGTTAAAAACATTTTTAAATTAATATTCCTTTCTCATTCTTAAACTCATTTTTTCTTTCAAAAGTGAAACAATATTTACATAAAAACGCAAGTCACTCGATGTAATTATTGTACAATCTTTTCAATGCATTTCTTTTACATTCTTTGCTCAATGTATTTAACATACATTACTTACACATTTTCTTTATATATATTTCGTAATAGTATCTACTTACATCTACATATTTACATACTTTCATATTAACAATATACATTCTGTTACACTCTTTTGTATACTTTCTTACATATAAATTTTCATACATATAAGTTTTCTCATACATATAAAAGTACATTTTTTATACTCTTAGGCATATATTTTAAACTTGTATACATATATTTTCTACTGTTCATATTTATATTTTTTTACAAAAATGATGTTTTACCTCCTCTCTCTTTAAAAATTAAGTTTAGTCGGGTACCACATTTGTGGATTTCGAAGGATGCCTAACACCTTCCCTTTGGAATAACTTGAACCCTTACCTAGAATCTCAAATGGTTTTTCGCAGATTAAAATGCGAGTCATACATGTCAATAATAAAAAATAGGTTTCCTTATTTTCCTTAAAAATTGGGTGGCGACTCTGTACATAATAAAAATTCTTTTAGACTCCATAAGTTGTGCTTTATCTAACCTTGGTAAAAATAGGGCATGACAGAATGGCGACTCTGCTGGGGATAAGAAACCAGGTTCTAACCATCATAGACTCAATTCTTCAATTGAGGGAGGTATTTCCATTCACATTTTGATTATTTAATTTTTCAAATTATTTTTGCACACTATGAATTGTATATGTTATTGTACATATAAATTTTTGGTTTTGCTTATACATAAATTCTTTATATTATTATTTGATTTATTATTTACTTTATATTGTAAATGTGTGTTCAAAATACTTCTACACATTATTTATTTAATTATCACATCGTTTCTATTGAGTCTTGGCCGTACACTATCACACACTGTGGTTCACGCGAGGAGTGTTTCGCGCTCCTCCAAAACTTCTTTGGATTCCTTAGCTTCAGAGTTAGTGCGTTCAAATTACTACGCATTTTCTCGCAGTTGTCCGAATATTCTTTATCAGCTTAGGTGAATCTACTCTTAGAATTCTTAGGCCGTTGTATATACGATCGCCACTTCAGTCGGATGAGTTCTTTATTCTTTATTTGTTATATATTTTTAATTGATACTTGCTCTTTGATTATTATATATTCTGCGTTTTTATATTTTTGTGCATACTTTTTGGTTTATACATATATGTACACATGTCATCTTCGTCCTCGTCCATTTTGTCTGACGATTTTGGTTGACTTGTGTTGAGCCTGGGACCTTTCCAATTCCTCACATTCATTCTCGATCTCTAAGATCATCCTTCACAATTTATCAATCTTTCTTATATCTATTGTCGATCTTTACGATCACTTTTTGGACTTCATCATTCTTTTTCAAAAATTATCAATACAGCCTTGTACATTCTTCTCATCTTTATACCATACATTTTTCTTGTCCAAACTTTCACTCATAACTATACTTTTTTATTCAATACAATCACTCAAAGTAATTATACAACTCACATACAACTAGGTATCAGTTCGAACTACGTTTTGACCTGATTCTTGTCATGGCAAGATACGTAGGCAACCCTACATAAGGGTTCGGTCTTCCATTGTTTCAAAATAATTTCTCCAGGATTTTAAAAACTGGGGCAAATTTTTGAAACAATTCAAATACTCTCTCCAAAGTCCTGTTGACAGCGCAAATCAACAGTTTCCCTCAAATCCAAATCTCTCTGACATCAGTGTCAATATTGGCCTTACATTCAAACCTTCACTCGACTTTGATCCTAGAACATGGGACATAAGTTTCTTTTTCTCTCAATCATCGTAGATTATGAAATGTGACATTTTGGCCTTCACTTTCAAAATCAAGAGTTCAACACTCTCCCATTCATTCAATTCTTCCGACAGGGACGAAGTAATATCAAATATTTGCCATGCTTCTCTTTCTTTGTAATATTTTCAGCGTAGTAGAGTAGTGACAACACTCTGTCTATGTTTTCACATCTATCATCTTGATTGACTGATCAGAGTTATTTCTATGCCCATTGTTTGCAATCGGTCTCCTCTGAGTCGCCTGTCACACCATCCTTCAAAAAACAACCACCAGTTCATGACAATCATACATATCACACCCATGGATTCATTCTGAACTACGTCCTGACCTGATTCTCATCTTAATTCATCTTGGTGAGATATGTAGGCAATCCTACATAAGGGTTCGGTCTTCCTGCTATTCTAAAAGGATTTTTTTAGGATTGCAAACTGGGGCAAATATTTTGAAACGGTTCAATGATGCTCTCAACCCCTCAAAAATAATCAAAAGCGTCAACCAATTCTCTCAAGTCCAAAATTCAAGATCATCAATATCACTCTTACCATAATCTCCATTCGACTTTAGTCTCAAAATCTGAAGACCTAAGTCTCTCTTCAAATCTCTCAAATGTCGTAGGCCATGGAACTACGGTGAATCACTTTCACTTTCCAAATCTAAGGGTTCAACACAAGTTGGCTCATTTTCTTTGTAGGCACGCCTATCATAGGATATCAAGCAATAAAAAGAGAGGAGTCGAGTCTGAAGAAGTTAAATAATCTCTGAACTTCACATGAAATAACATCTGACCTCGAACTTTCTGAGGCATCCATATTCAATGGGACAGACAAATCAGGGGAGTTTTTGACCATGTAATTATATTATTTTTCTTCATGACTTTCCTACTTTCACTCCTTTCTTATTTCTTTACAGGAGAACCGTCCCCACTTAATCGGGGACGGACACACCAATAAGTGCCCTCGCAAGCAATCGAGAGGCCACAACATGTCATCTCCAGCAATAATTGGAGACGATCACAATAATGGAAGGTCCCCATAAATAATTGGGAAATCACAACAACGATCATCCCCACAAACAGTCGGGAGATACTCTCATCATCGAGGACATCA
>QJPP01001977.1:0-17212 GCA_003996215.1 Jaltomata sinuosa | reverse complement strand
TTTGGCCTGAGTGTCTACAGGTAAAGCGAGAACGGGAGTGATGAGGCCAGCTACCCTCAACCTTTCATACAACTGGGCAATTGGTTCAGCCAAAGGAGTATACTACTTGACCGGCCTTTTCTCGAAATTGGCTCGGGGTCTGTAATTTGGATTAGGTGGAGGAGATTGGAATTGAGAAGGCTGGGCACTATAAACGGGGTGAGAGGGGATTTGGTATGGGTATGTAGGCATTTGATAAAGAGGGATAGGGTATGGAGATTGTTGGTATAGTGGAGGGTGGGTTGTAGGCGTGAGTGGAGTTTTGAAATCCTGTGCCATCATCACAGGCCCCACTTCTTTTTTCTTTCGATTTTCAGCAATTCCTCCAGATTGTAGGGACTTACTGGTAGCCTGTAGAGCCTCCAAATTGATAATGCTACCACTTTTGATGCCTTCCTCTAACCTTTCCCCGACCTGGATGATCTCGGCGAAACTCTTTTCCGTAATGAGCATCATCTTTTCATAGTACTGTGGTTCCTGGGCCCGAATAAAATAATCTTTCATTTGAGCCTCGTCCATTGGAGGTCGGGCTCTGGCCGCTTCAGCTCTCCATCTCAAGGCATATTCCCGAAACAATTCATTAGGCTTCTTCTTCAGGTTTTGAATGTAAAACCAATTTGGGGCGTTATCCATGTTGAATCCAAATCTTTCTACAAAATCGGAGGCCATGTCTATCCATCTGGACCACTTTTTGGTATCCTTCTCAATGTATCAGGTTAAGGCCTCCCCGGTAAGGCTTCTCATGAACAACTTCATCCGTATTTTCTCATCTCTTCCTACTCCCACCAGCTTATCACAGTACATTCTCAAGTGCGCTTTGGGATCCCCGATCCCATTGAATAACTCAAATTTGGGAGGTTTGTACCCCTCCGGTAATTCAACATCCGGGTGCATACATAGGTCTTCATAATTCAGACCCTTCACCCCTCTAACGCCCTCTATATGTTGCAGTCTATTGGTGACCTGCTCTAGCTTTTTGACCATATTCTGTATTAACCGATCTTTTTCTGAAAGCTCTGGCTCAAGCTGGTGTTGAACAAAAGGAGCAGTTTCCACATATATGGGGTTTAGGTTATAATTTCCTGGAACGTGGGTGGGGACTGTATTTGGAGTGGTTTGGGAGTTTTGCGGAGCTAAGAGGGTAGGATATTGTGGTAGAGGACATTGGCTAGTCCTTGGAAGAATGTCAGTATGCTGCAAGTCATTTTGTGATTGCGGTATATTGGGTATGGTTTGAAATTTTGCGACAGTATTGTCCTCGACCGTCAGGTCATGGGGTCTGTTCAAAGTGAAGGACAACTTGGCCAAATTACGAACTTGCGCCAGTTCATCCTGTAAGTCAAGGATTCTTTGCTCCATTCGTAAGATCAACTCATCACGGTCTCCACCAACACTTTCTGAGACTTCTTACTCTTACTAGCACTATTGTCACCCATTGTATCCTTTCTTTCACGATTTGGACTCGGAGGAGGAGGAGGAGGAGTCCCTTTCGATCTAGTATGATATCCCAGCATGCACAAATCAACCTTTGGGAAGGGAGTAAGAGTAAGACAGAAACCAAGTTAGTAGTAAGGTATTTATTCTAAAGATAAACACATTGGTTGCGAAAAATAAACGTCCTAAATGCAAGGGACCTCGTTGAGCCAGAGGTAGGCCTAAAACGACACATATATGATTCAGGACATTTTAATTCAAGCCAGCCTTTAAATATTAGTCAGAGTTTAGAGTCAGATAATAAACGAAGTAAACCATTTATTAAATCAAATTTTGATCTACCATAATTCTTTGCGGAAATAGAGAAACAAGAAAGTAAAGCTAGGGGAAAGCGGGATGACAAGGGAAAATCCTAAATTCAGAAGCCTCCAATCTCTTCCACGGTCGGTGCTAACTCAAAGTCGCTAAACTTGAAAACGACCCTTTCAGGGTCCCAGAATTGCAACAGAGCCTTGATCAAATACCGATCTGGAGCTACATAAATCAAAGAAGCCAGGAAACCCAAGGACCGACGAATCTCTTTACCATGTTCTTTCTTCATATCTTCCCACCACCTCCTTAATTTGTGGGGAACACCCACAACCATCCTAGTGTTGGGAAATGCCGGTGTGCCTTCCATTCTACAGCCTGAAAGAGGAACAAAACAAACTTTTCTAAACTTCTTTCATATTAAACTGGCTTGGATTAATTTGTCATGATCACTTAGCACATAATATGATTATTTGTCTTTGGGTTGATGGGGGACCCTTTGACAATAAGGAGGCTGCTAATTTCGCGGGTTGGCTCCTAGGGCTAAACCGCCTATGGCTGATGCATGCATGACTTATATAAAGGGGTGGATACAACACTATCCTAAGTTTCTGAGATTTGGATAGACACGGACTCAAGGTTTTCTATGCGAGGAGGCACGTGGTCACACGGTAGCAAAACTATCCGCTCACCCCACGTTTATGCCAACTCTCTAAATGGGTATTTGAAAGAATTTTGGAGTAGTGCAAAGGCACAACTCACGTGTATAGTGTGTGAAAGTGTGAAGTTCCCAAGTGGGAGAGATATGAGCGGAATGACAGTTATGAAAAGCATTAACATGTAGCATATAGTGAAAAATAGTAACACATGAACAGTTTAACAAAACAATAACAACATAAATAAAGCAAGATCAAGAAATAAAAGTAAATAAATAAAGGAAAAGGAATAAACGCATCATGAGATATACTAAATAACTAGACAAAATAAATAAATAATAAACTAATCATGAAATACTAGTAAGAAAACACGTAAGGAAAATAAGAAAAGATATTAAACATGAAACAAACTTGATTATTTAAGAAAACAAATAAGGGAGAAAGGAAAAGGGACTAATCATAAATTTTCTCGTTGACGAAGAAAAAAACAAATTCAATCCTATAAAGGTAACAAAAACAAAGATAAATAAACACGAAATCCCACATAAAATACAAACCCGTAATGGTTAGAACCTAAATATCCCCAGCAAAGTCGCCATTCTGTCGCGCCCCATTTTCCTCGCGGAAAAGCGGGATTCGACGTGACAACTCTCTTTTGGGAAGAGAGCGTGAAGAGTCGCCACCTAACGAATTTAAGGCGCGTTAGGGCACCGTTCTAACTAATTACAATTAAATTAGATTTTTATTTTAAGTCTACGCAACCAGAGAATCGGGTAAGGGTTCAAGTTACCTCAAAAGGAAGGTGTTAAACACCTTTCGAGGTCCACAAATGTGGGTCCCTGCCGGATTCGTTATTTATGTGGGAATAGGTGATAAATAATAGGTCAATTAATTAAACTAAAGACTATGTAATTAAACAAGTAAAACTTCATTTAAAACAAGTATTTAAGTCAACTTAATTACTAAAATCTAAATGAGAAAATCATGCATGAATTAACGCAAGTAAATAAATAAACGAAAAATCAGATAAGCGAGAAGCCAGAAGTGACACAATGATATAGGAAAAGGGACCTAATTACTCAGTGACTTAGTTAACTACCCCAAACAAATAAAAAGAAACAAACTTAGGTTAATTTTAACCTATTCGGATCAGCGCCCGGCTTATTATCGGAGACAATTCCAAAGACATTGTCGTATTCTGCTCGGGTCAATTTCCATCATATCCGCCTATCTACCCGCCTAAGTTGGTTATTAAGATTATTATCCTAAGAGCGCACTAAACAAATGAAAAATACTAACGCGTCTTAAGATGCCTACCCGTCCCGACTTAATGTCCAAGAGGCATTTGAACTTACTATTTGGATATGGGACTAGACAAATAAAATCTTAGGTTTCCTAATTAGACACGGAAAAGCGTCAAGCAAAACAAGAAGGGACTTTTAAACAAGTAGCACATAACAGTCTCAAACATGCCTCTTAAACATTTGATGAAGGTACAAGGTGATAAACTATGCTTCAGAAATTAACACCTTAATAAACTACAACTTGATTTCTAGTAGTATAAATGTGCAGAAAATTTATTAATTAAATCTTATGAGCATGATATCTAAATGAAATAATGTACTGAAACAAATTTAAATCCTATAGGCATGCTATCTAAATGATTTAGCATGTTGAGCTTATTTAGTCCTATAAACATGGTAACTACTTAGTAAAGAAAATGCTGAAACATACTGAACCCGATTTAGCATTTTGAAACAGCCTCTAACATGCTGTACTGATTTTAACATGATGAAACAGTTTCAACGTGCTGAATCCTATAGGCATGATTTCTAGTCGTGGTATATGCAGAAACTGAATTAACCCTATAGGTGTGCTATCTAAAATACGCAGAACACTGATGCTGAAATCTATTTTAAACTAGACATGATTCTGATTTTGTTTAAAGATGAAGCGGATTTTAAACATGGTAACTAACTTTGTTATTTATATGCTGAAATTGATTTTTTACAACTTAAAACATGGTAGCTAACTATCATAAATGCTGAAACATATTTTATCTTATAAACATGGCAACTAAACAGAACCGAGAACTGACTTTATAGTAATCCTTATTTTTGACTTGCGAAAACTAATTTAATCATGCTGAGATTGATAAACAAGTAACTTAATATGCTGAAACAGGTTTTAACATGCTGAAACTACTTTTAACATCTGAATCGTTACCTATTTTATTTTAAAGATGCCTAAACTGATGTTAACATGCTAAAACGATGGCCAAATAATTTTAGAAGGCCGAAATGAATTTGACTTATAGGCGTGATTTCTGATTTTAAGACTTAAAACACGTCTTCTAACAAACAATATTAATACAACTCCTATAGGCATAATTTCTAACAAACGAGATTAATAGAAATCCTATAGGCATGATTTTTACGGTTTACAATTAAAGCAAGTAGCACGTAGTTTACCCCTCCCCCATAGCAACCCCTAGAGTATTTCATTTATTATCAAAGTTTATACAATAATATTACAGACCCAAAAGAATAAATATAAAAATATAATAAAATTGATAAAGACTAAAGCTATAAAGATCTCCCAATCCAAGGAACTCTTCACTGTAGAACCCATCTTCTAACAGAGACCTGTCAAATATATCAGACATAGGATTCGGAGGATCTAATACAACCCCTGAAATCATCCCTCAACATATAAAGTTCCTGAGAATCTCAAGGATTCTAGGCAGTGCTTATGCCAAGGGTAGGGATGCATTAAGACCTCCGTTTTTAAACAAGTAACAAGAAAACATGTACAGGCAGATAATTATATAAACTAACAAACGATCAATGTAAAATAAGATTTACTCAACTTTCACAAGCAACAGTAGCAGATTAAGACTTCAAACTTATAGACATTTCTATAATGATTCTCAGATTTTGACACAGAAGTATCAAAAGACATACCTAATTTCTTCCATTCAAAACTGTTTAGAATAATAATAGATGAACGTCGATGGAGTAAAGTATGCATTCTGAACTACACAGTAACCACACATATAAAACGAAGTACTAACCGGTTAGCCGCAAATGACAAGAAAAATACTCAAGACAACACTTAGTAATCAGCAAGCTGCCCCGCCAGAAAGAGGAACTTTAGAATATAAGTAGTAGTCGTGTTTTTCCCGTCCCCCTATGAATGAGAAAGAAACTGTCTTTTATAGTTAAATAATAGGACTTGAATTAAGGAAGGGAATAATTTTTTAAGAGGGAATTAAGGGGATTCTTGCTGTAATTACAATAACAGAATCAATTAATCATTGATTTACCATAAAAAAGAGAGTGAATACAAGGATGAATAAAATCAAGCAAAGGAAATCTTTTCCTTAATTAACACACATAATCAATTAGAATAAAAACGAGTTTGACTTTACCATAACTAAACAAATAACTAGGTTGTCAATAATAAAATCACTTCCCAGAATCAAGTAATTGAAACAATTAAGTCAACACATGCCAGAATTATCCAAGTACTAAGGCTACTCCAAAATTTGAAATAGGAAATACAGAACAATCCAAGGGATGATGACATGTTGTTATCAATCAATTACCCAAGTTTACCAAGAATAACCAAGTACTACAGTCCTCTCAATCCAACTAACAATCCTATTAAGGAAATGTGATCAATTAGAGTGATAAGGCATGCTGAATTTCACCAAGCAAATCAAGGCTCAAATCTGCTTCAATTTGAACTAAGCTATCAAAGTTGCTAGAAATAAACAAGTACCCAAGTCTGGCTTACTCATTTAAGGAGAGCACA
The DNA here is from genome assembly GCA_003996215.1 of Jaltomata sinuosa. Lineage (NCBI taxonomy): Eukaryota > Viridiplantae > Streptophyta > Magnoliopsida > Solanales > Solanaceae > Jaltomata > Jaltomata sinuosa. The sequence goes on along the minus strand of QJPP01001977.1, from coordinate 10,958 downwards.
CATCAATCAGGCCTATACTGAGTCAATTGTGACTTAAAATAATCAAATAATGAGCATGGAGGATTTCAAATCACATAGTAAATTGAGAAACAGAATCATAGCAATTTATACAAACAGACCATATAAGACCCTTCTTAGAACTAAGCATAATTCCCAAGCTATGAATAAAATTGCATCCCGACAATAAAGTATGGCTTAACGTGTAGAACATGCCAGAGCGATGAAGGGCAGTAAGCAGAGGAAAACCAAACCAATCCAAACTTAAGTCATGAAGCAACAAATTAGAAATTAAATCCAATACAAAACGATTCATCAGGTTTCAGGTTTAGAACAAAATAACAGTAATCCAACACACTTATACATCAACTTTACCAACAAAACAACCACATAATCAAATTTTCAGAATTAGACTAGAAGTAAGATTTTCCACATATCGTAATAGGCAGCCAAACCCAAATAAAATTAAACGACCATGCATAAACACTCACAATAGGGTTTTGGATCTCAGCACCTGTTACCGTGAAAGACGATACGCTCGAACACAAAAGAAATGAATTCCAAGTCAGATCTCAATTGGATTTACCAGATTCATTGTATGGCTCGTCGGAGTCCTCCGCCGTTCATCGGAGAAAAGTAAAAACCTTTGGGTTTTGGGGTGAGGGTTTCGCCGGTAGTTCATCGGAGAAACAAGAAATTTTTGGGGTTTTGGGCGGAGTTCGGGTGGCTGTTTGGTAGTGATTTTTTGGTGAAGATAAAGAGATGATGGTGGTGTTCATGGGGTTTGGTCGGGTTTCACTGGTGGTACGTGGCGGGATTGTTGGTGGGGTTTCGCTGGATGAGAGTTGAAGGGGAAGAGAGGAGATGGCCAGCGGTGGTGGGGTTTTGGTTGTCTGACGTGGAGATGAAGAAGTGAATGGGGGTGGCGGCTGGTTCGGAGCAGCAGTGAAGGAGGTGGAGGATGAGGCGGTCGTTTGGTGGCTGGTGGGGGGAGAAGTGAAAAAATGAAGGTTAGGGTTTTGGGGGGGTGTGTTTGTTTAAGAAGGAAAGAAGAAAGGGTTTGATCTCGACCGTTGATCGTATTAGATCAACGGTTGAGATTGGATTAGACTTTGGGATTTAAAATTGGGCCAATTTAGTTCAATTTAGGCTAAAATTAAAATAAATTGGGTAGAAAGGAGGCTAGGATTTAAATAATTTGAGATTAGAAATTGAATTCGGACGGCTATTTAATAAACAAACTACTACGTATATAAAATTTAGTAGATAAAATAATAATCAACGATAATTATCAAAAGATAAATTATTTTAACAAAAGAATAAATTACGTATATGACATGTAATATCAGATGACATTTATGATTAAAAATAGTAATAATAGAGAATAATTATATATTTATATACTAATTTTAAAGTGTTAATACGTAATTTATCAAGTAAAATTTAAAATAAATTAATATTTAAAATATTTATTATTATTAGAATAACAGCCCGAGAAATGTATAGGGAGGTCAAAATTGGGTGTCAACAGCTGCCCCTTCCTTGCTCGGGAATGAAGGATGAATTATCGGGCAAGGAACGTTGACTGAGTAGCCAATTTTGTCCGACCAGAGGCGTAGCTCTTCGAAATCGGAGAAACAAGGAGGAATTATAAAAGAGCTGCAGCCGAGACTTCGGTTTCCAAGTCGCCTACATATCCCTGTTTTTACGGAAATCAGGCCATGTGTAGTTCTATATTAGAAACGAACGAGGCTTCTAGAGAAGGTATACAACCGAACTTCTGGACGAAGACGTAGTTGGCACGAGTTGATGAGATTTGAGCGATTAGCTGGGAATATCACGCGAGCAACGGTCCCGTGTTGGTGATATAAGGATAAGAAAGGCTGTGTTTTGGAAGCGAATACGATGGTTAATCTCGTTTCCTGGCTTGTTAAGCTTTCGGTGCCTGTAATTTCTATTATAACTAGATAAAAGATTAACATTTAAATAATAAATAAAGTAAAACATGATGCAGGTTCCCTTTAAAACTATGGAAGGTTGTTTAAGACGGTAAAAATGATGTCTTTAGCGATGATATCTCAGGGCCATGATACGTAAGATTAATCCTCAGGCCATGAAATGATGTCTGCGGGCCATGAAAATGATGCCTTTAGACGATGACGCCTTTGGAGTATGACAAGCAGAAAGTAAATCCTTAGGCCATGAAATGATGTCCGTAGGCCATGGAAATGATGCCTTTAGACTATGACGCCTTTGGAGTATGACAAGCAGAAAGTAAATCCTTAGGCCATGAAATGATGTCCGTAGGCCATGGAAATGATGCCTTTAGACTATGACACCTTTGGAGTATGACAAGCAGAAAGTAAATCCTTAGGCCATGAAATGATGTCCGTAGGCCATGGAAATGATGCCTTTAGACTATGACGCCTTTGGAGTATGACAAGCAGAAAGTAAATCCTTAGGCCATGAAATGATGTCCGTAGGCCATGGAAATGATGCCTTTAGACTATGACGCCAAGCAGAAAGTAAATCCTTAGGCCATGAAATGATGTCCGTAGGCCATGGAAATGATGCCTTTAGACTATGACGCCTTCGGAGCATGTTAAGCAGAAATTAAAGGAAGCATATCTGTTTTGAGTGGCATATCATGACGTTTGATAGCTTCTGAATAATTTGTACCATGGTAGCTTGTTGTGATTTGATACGGTCACGGGCTTAATGCAATCTCGGGCACAATGCAATTTCGGGCACAATGCGATTCTCGGGCCAATGCAATCTTGGGCATAATGCAATCTCGGGCCAAAATGCAATCTCGGGCTCAAATGCACTTTTCGGGCAAATATACTTCTCGAGCCAAATATAATTCTCAGGCTTAATGCAAGCTCGGGCCAAATGCAATTCTCGGGCTCAAATGCAATCTCGGGCATGATGCAATCTCGGGCATGATGCAGTCTCGGGCCAAAATGCAATTCTCGGGCTTAATGCAATTCTCGGGCTTAATGCAATCTCGGGCCAAATGCAATTCTCGGGCTCAAATGCAATTCTCGGGCCAAATATAATTATCGAGCCAGATGTAATTCTCGGGCTTAATGCAATCTCGGGCCAAATGCAATTCTCGGGCTCAAATGCAATTCTCGGGCTCAAATGCAATTCTCGGGCTTAATGCAATCTCGGGCCAAATGCAATTCTCGAGCCAGATGTAATTCTCGGGCTTAATGCAATCTCGGGCCAAATGCAATCTCGGGCTCAAAATGCAATTCTCGAGCCAAATGTAATTCTTGGGCTTAATGCAATCTAGGGCCAAATACAATCTCAGGCAAATGCAATTCTCGGGCTCAAATGCAATTCTCGGGCTCAAATGCAATTCTCGGGCTTAATGCAATCTCGGGCTTAATGCAATTCTCGGGCTTAATGCAATCTCGGGCCAAATGCAATTCTCGGGCTCAAATGCAATTCTCGGGCCAAATATAATTCTCGAGCCAGATGTAATTCTCGGGCTTAATGCAATTCTCGGGCTCAAATGCAATTCTCCTTTGAGGGGATAGAGTAGCTTAGCTTTCTTGCCATATTTTGATGACGGTGTTTGCCTTGATGCTGCTGAGACAATTCTCGGATTTGTACCTGCTGGTTCTGCGTTCAAAGAAAAATTGTTAGTTTGTAAAAAGGGGAGGTTGATTTGTGCATCTGCTCTTAGGTGCATCTGTCCTCCTTGTTGTGTGTCTGCGGGCCGTCGCACTCTCTTCGGGCACTCGCTCGAGCAGATAAATGAATGATCTTTGACATAGAATTTTGAGATAACTTGCTTTGAAAAGGGAAATCATAACCTGTGACATGCTTTGAGACATCACAACATCTTATTATCTTTGCGTTTGGAGTGCAGCTCCAATGAAATTTTTTAGGGTTCTCAAAAATTTCTGCCCCAGTGTAGAACTTGTCTTTCGGCTAGAAAATTTTGTAGAATGAGCGATCATTTGCTGCAAATTTTGAGGTTCCCTCAAAATTTCCTGCCCCAGTCTTACGATTCATGGTAATGCTTTTCAGATGGAATTTTTGAGATCCTCTCAAAAATTCTGCCCCAGTTATAATGCTTGATAGAGGGAAAATGAAAGGTTTTATTATGATAAGACCGAACTCCATAGGAGCGCCTACGTATCCCTCTTAAACGGGAATCAGGTCGAACGTAGTTCCGATTACAAGGTAAGGAAGCATAACAGAAATAACTTTCTCTTAATTTCTCAGATGAAGTATCTCTTGACAGCGTCATAATTGTTAGGCTTGGGCCACACTTCAACGTCCATTTCTGCTAGTACGAGTGCTCTACCATCTAAGCTACATCCCCTTCTTTCTTGATAACCCAAATTGAGCCTTCCAGATCTACTGCCTCTCCAACTTCCAACATGTTGACCTGATGATTTGGGAGCGGATTGTTGGTGACATTCGGAGCTGGATCTTTCAACTGAATGACCTTTGTATCAATTAACTTCTGAATTCGATCCTTCAGTGGGCGGCATACTTCAGTAGTATGTGAACCTTTCATCCCTGAATGGTACGCACAGACTTTGTTAGGGTCATACCATTTGGCCTGAGTGTCTACAGGTAAAGCGAGAACGGGAGTGATGAGGCCAGCTACCCTCAACCTTTCATACAACTGGGCAATTGGTTCAGCCAAAGGAGTATACTGCTTGACCGGCCTTTTCTCGAAATTGGCTCGGGGTCTGTAATTTGGATTAGGTGGGGGAGATTGGAATTGAGAAGGCTGGGCACTATAAACGGGGTGAGAGGGGATTTGGTATGGGTATGCAGGCATTTGATAAAGAGGGATAGGGTATGGAGATTGTTGGTATAGTGGAGGGTGGGTTGTAGGCGTGAGTGGAGTTTTGAAATCCTGTGCCATCATCACAGCCCCCACTTATTTTTTCTTTCGATTTTCAGCAATTCCTCCAGATTGTAGGGACTTACTGGTAGCCTGTAGAGCCTCCAAATTGATAATGCTACCACTTTTGATGCCTTCCTCTAACCTTTCCCCGACCTGGATGATCTCGGCGAAACTCTTTTCCGTAATGAGCATCATCTTTTCATAGTACTGTGGTTCCTGGGCCCGAATAAAATAATCTTTCATTTGAGCCTCGTCCATTGGAGGTCGGGCTCTGGCCGCTTCAGCTCTCCATCTCAAGGCATATTCCCGAAACAATTCATTAGGCTTCTTCTTCAGGTTTTGAATGTAAAACCAATTTGGGGCGTTATCCATGTTGAATCCAAATCTTTCTACAAAATCGGAGGCCATGTCTATCCATCTGGACCACTTTTTGGTATCCTTCTCAATGTATCAGGTTAAGGCCTCCCCGGTAAGGCTTCTCATGAACAACTTCATCCGTATTTTCTCATCTCTTCCTACTCCCACCAGCTTATCACAGTACATTCTCAAGTGCGCTTTGGGATCCCCGATCCCATTGAATAACTCAAATTTGGGAGGTTTGTACCCCTCCGGTAATTCAACATCCGGGTGCATACATAGGTCTTCATAATTCAGACCCTTCACCCCTCTAACGCCCTCTATATGTTGCAGTCTATTGGTGACCTGCTCTAGCTTTTTGACCATATTCTGTATTAACCGATCTTTTTCTGAAAGCTCTGGCTCAAGCTGGTGTTGAACAAAAGGAGCAGTTTCCACATATATGGGGTTTAGGTTATAATTTCCTGGAACGTGGGTGGGGACTGTATTTGGAGTGGTTTGGGAGTTTTGCGGAGCTAAGAGGGTAGGATATTGTGGTAGAGGACATTGGCTAGTCCTTGGAAGAATGTCAGTATGCTGCAAGTCATTTTGTGATTGCGGTATATTGGGTATGGTTTGAAATTTTGCGACAGTATTGTCCTCGACCGTCAGGTCATGGGGTCTGTTCAAAGTGAAGGACAACTTGGCCAAATTACGAACTTGCGCCAGTTCATCCTGTAAGTCAAGGATTCTTTGCTCCATTCGTAAGATCAACTCATCACGGTCTCCACCAACACTTTCTGAGACTTCTTACTCTTACTAGCACTATTGTCACCCATTGTATCCTTTCTTTCACGATTTGGACTCGGAGGAGGAGGAGGAGGAGTCCCTTTCGATCTAGTATGATATCCCAGCATGCACAAATCAACCTTTGGGAAGGGAGTAAGAGTAAGACAGAAACCAAGTTAGTAGTAAGGTATTTATTCTAAAGATAAACACATTGGTTGCGAAAAATAAACGTCCTAAATGCAAGGGACCTCGTTGAGCCAGAGGTAGGCCTAAAACGACACATATATGATTCAGGACATTTTAATTCAAGCCAGCCTTTAAATATTAGTCAGAGTTTAGAGTCAGATAATAAACGAAGTAAACCATTTATTAAATCAAATTTTGATCTACCATAATTCTTTGCGGAAATAGAGAAACAAGAAAGTAAAGCTAGGGGAAAGCGGGATGACAAGGGAAAATCCTAAATTCAGAAGCCTCCAATCTCTTCCACGGTCGGTGCTAACTCAAAGTCGCTAAACTTGAAAACGACCCTTTCAGGGTCCCAGAATTGCAACAGAGCCTTGATCAAATACCGATCTGGAGCTACATAAATCAAAGAAGCCAGGAAACCCAAGGACCGACGAATCTCTTTACCATGTTCTTTCTTCATATCTTCCCACCACCTCCTTAATTTGTGGGGAACACCCACAACCATCCTAGTGTTGGGAAATGCCGGTGTGCCTTCCATTCTACAGCCTGAAAGAGGAACAAAACAAACTTTTCTAAACTTCTTTCATATTAAACTGGCTTGGATTAATTTGTCATGATCACTTAGCACATAATATGATTATTTGTCTTTGGGTTGATGGGGGACCCTTTGACAATAAGGAGGCTGCTAATTTCGCGGGTTGGCTCCTAGGGCTAAACCGCCTATGGCTGATGCATGCATGACTTATATAAAGGGGTGGATACAACACTATCCTAAGTTTCTGAGATTTGGATAGACACGGACTCAAGGTTTTCTATGCGAGGAGGCACGTGGTCACACGGTAGCAAAACTATCCGCTCACCCCACGTTTATGCCAACTCTCTAAATGGGTATTTGAAAGAATTTTGGAGTAGTGCAAAGGCACAACTCACGTGTATAGTGTGTGAAAGTGTGAAGTTCCCAAGTGGGAGAGATATGAGCGGAATGACAGTTATGAAAAGCATTAACATGTAGCATATAGTGAAAAATAGTAACACATGAACAGTTTAACAAAACAATAACAACATAAATAAAGCAAGATCAAGAAATAAAAGTAAATAAATAAAGGAAAAGGAATAAACGCATCATGAGATATACTAAATAACTAGACAAAATAAATAAATAATAAACTAATCATGAAATACTAGTAAGAAAACACGTAAGGAAAATAAGAAAAGATATTAAACATGAAACAAACTTGATTATTTAAGAAAACAAATAAGGGAGAAAGGAAAAGGGACTAATCATAAATTTTCTCGTTGACGAAGAAAAAAACAAATTCAATCCTATAAAGGTAACAAAAACAAAGATAAATAAACACGAAATCCCACATAAAATACAAACCCGTAATGGTTAGAACCTAAATATCCCCAGCAAAGTCGCCATTCTGTCGCGCCCCATTTTCCTCGCGGAAAAGCGGGATTCGACGTGACAACTCTCTTTTGGGAAGAGAGCGTGAAGAGTCGCCACCTAACGAATTTAAGGCGCGTTAGGGCACCGTTCTAACTAATTACAATTAAATTAGATTTTTATTTTAAGTCTACGCAACCAGAGAATCGGGTAAGGGTTCAAGTTACCTCAAAAGGAAGGTGTTAAACACCTTTCGAGGTCCACAAATGTGGGTCCCTGCCGGATTCGTTATTTATGTGGGAATAGGTGATAAATAATAGGTCAATTAATTAAACTAAAGACTATGTAATTAAACAAGTAAAACTTCATTTAAAACAAGTATTTAAGTCAACTTAATTACTAAAATCTAAATGAGAAAATCATGCATGAATTAACGCAAGTAAATAAATAAACGAAAAATCAGATAAGCGAGAAGCCAGAAGTGACACAATGATATAGGAAAAGGGACCTAATTACTCAGTGACTTAGTTAACTACCCCAAACAAATAAAAAGAAACAAACTTAGGTTAATTTTAACCTATTCGGATCAGCGCCCGGCTTATTATCGGAGACAATTCCAAAGACATTGTCGTATTCTGCTCGGGTCAATTTCCATCATATCCGCCTATCTACCCGCCTAAGTTGGTTATTAAGATTATTATCCTAAGAGCGCACTAAACAAATGAAAAATACTAACGCGTCTTAAGATGCCTACCCGTCCCGACTTAATGTCCAAGAGGCATTTGAACTTACTATTTGGATATGGGACTAGACAAATAAAATCTTAGGTTTCCTAATTAGACACGGAAAAGCGTCAAGCAAAACAAGAAGGGACTTTTAAACAAGTAGCACATAACAGTCTCAAACATGCCTCTTAAACATTTGATGAAGGTACAAGGTGATAAACTATGCTTCAGAAATTAACACCTTAATAAACTACAACTTGATTTCTAGTAGTATAAATGTGCAGAAAATTTATTAATTAAATCTTATGAGCATGATATCTAAATGAAATAATGTACTGAAACAAATTTAAATCCTATAGGCATGCTATCTAAATGATTTAGCATGTTGAGCTTATTTAGTCCTATAAACATGGTAACTACTTAGTAAAAAAAAATGCTGAAACATACTGAACCCGATTTAGCATTTTGAAACAGCCTCTAACATGCTGTACTGATTTTAACATGATGAAACAGTTTCAACGTGCTGAATCCTATAGGCATGATTTCTAGTCGTGGTATATGCAGAAACTGAATTAACCCTATAGGCGTGCTATCTAAAATACGCAGAACACTGATGCTGAAATCTATTTTAAACTAGACATGATTCTGATTTTGTTTAAAGATGAAGCGGATTTTAAACATGGTAACTAACTTTGTTATTTATATGCTGAAATTGATTTTTTACAACTTAAAACATGGTAGCTAACTATCATAAATGCTGAAACATATTTTATCTTATAAACATGGCAACTAAACAGAACCGAGAACTGACTTTATAGTAATCCTTATTTTTGACTTGCGAAAACTAATTTAATCATGCTGAGATTGATAAACAAGTAACTTAATATGCTGAAACAGGTTTTAACATGCTGAAACTACTTTTAACATCCGAATCGTTACCTATTTTATTTTAAAGATGCCTAAACTGATGTTAACATGCTAAAACGATGGCCAAATAATTTTAGAAGGCCGAAATGAATTTGACTTATAGGCGTGATTTCTGATTTTAAGACTTAAAACACGTCTTCTAACAAACAATATTAATACAACTCCTATAGGCATAATTTCTAACAAACGAGATTAATAGAAATCCTATAGGCATGATTTTTACGGTTTACAATTAAAGCAAGTAGCACGTAGTTTACCCCTCCCCCATAGCAACCCCTAGAGTATTTCATTTATTATCAAAGTTTATACAATAATATTACAGACCCAAAAGAATAAATATAAAAATATAATAAAATTGATAAAGACTAAAGCTATAAAGATCTCCCAATCCAAGGAACTCTTCACTGTAGAACCCATCTTCTAACAGAGACCTGTCAAATATATCAGACATAGGATTCGGAGGATCTAATACAACCCCTGAAATCATCCCTCAACATATAAAGTTCCTGAGAATCTCAAGGATTCTAGGCAGTGCTTATGCCAAGGGTAGGGATGCATTAAGACCTCCGTTTTTAAACAAGTAACAAGAAAACATGTACAGGCAGATAATTATATAAACTAACAAACGATCAATGTAAAATAAGATTTACTCAACTTTCACAAGCAACAGTAGCAGATTAAGACTTCAAACTTATAGACATTTCTATAATGATTCTCAGATTTTGACACAGAAGTATCAAAAGACATACCTAATTTCTTCCATTCAAAACTGTTTAGAATAATAATAGATGAACGTCGATGGAGTAAAGTATGCATTCTGAACTACACAGTAACCACACATATAAAACGAAGTACTAACCGGTTAGCCGCAAATGACAAGAAAAATACTCAAGACAACACTTAGTAATCAGCAAGCTGCCCCGCCAGAAAGAGGAACTTTAGAATATAAGTAGTAGTCGTGTTTTTCCCGTCCCCCTATGAATGAGAAAGAAACTGTCTTTTATAGTTAAATAATAGGACTTGAATTAAGGAAGGGAATAATTTTTTAAGAGGGAATTAAGGGGATTCTTGCTGTAATTACAATAACAGAATCAATTAATCATTGATTTACCATAAAAAAGAGAGTGAATACAAGGATGAATAAAATCAAGCAAAGGAAATCTTTTCCTTAATTAACACACATAATCAATTAGAATAAAAACGAGTTTGACTTTACCATAACTAAACAAATAACTAGGTTGTCAATAATAAAATCACTTCCCAGAATCAAGTAATTGAAACAATTAAGTCAACACATGCCAGAATTATCCAAGTACTAAGGCTACTCCAAAATTTGAAATAGGAAATACAGAACAATCCAAGGGATGATGACATGTTGTTATCAATCAATTACCCAAGTTTACCAAGAATAACCAAGTACTACAGTCCTCTCAATCCAACTAACAATCCTATTAAGGAAATGTGATCAATTAGAGTGATAAGGCATGCTGAATTTCACCAAGCAAATCAAGGCTCAAATCTGCTTCAATTTGAACTAAGCTATCAAAGTTGCTAGAAATAAACAAGTACCCAAGTCTGGCTTACTCATTTAAGGAGAGCACACATCAATCAGGCCTATACTGAGTCAATTGTGACTTAAAATAATCAAATAATGAGCATGGAGGATTTCAAATCACATAGTAAATTGAGAAACAGAATCATAGCAATTTATACAAACAGACCATATAAGACC